>RJWJ010023659.1:0-25595 GCA_004363605.1 Indri indri | reverse complement strand
CTGTAATCCTAGTACTTTGGGAGGCCGAGGTGGGAGGATAATTTGAGGCCAGGAGTTTGAAACCAGCCTGAGCAACAGAGTGACACCCTGTTTCTCTCACTCACAAAAAAACAACCAGAAAATGAGAATCTAAGCAATTCAACTGATGGAAATTTTTCCCCCCAAACCAACTGTGAAGCACAAGAAAAATGTAATACAACATTTTCATTACTCTGAATTAAATATTTTTGAACAAGCGCATTTAGAGATATTGGGGGGGGGGCACCTTAAATCAGAAATTTAAAAACAAAAGAAATAGACCAAGAAGGATAGAATTGATTCAAGCCAAGAAAATAACTACAAGAAAAAAACGAAATCAAATTAGAAATGAAGACTGAATTACAAGGTGCTTAAGGAAGAAAAAGTTTGAAAAAACTTAGCAAGGGTCAGTGAAACAACTATGAGAATAAAAATGTGATAAAAAGTTTACCTTTTTATCAGAAAGTATCAGAGAGAAAGTAGCTGAATTGGAGGACAGGAAAAAAATACCCAATTTATATGTAGTTGGAGTCCCAAAGATAAAACAATTTAACAGAAAAAACTTCAAGCAATAAAAGAAGATCTGAATTTACACATTGAAAACGCTTAACAGATCCCGGGACAAACTGACCTGTCATTGTCAACTCTAACACATACCTTGGTAAAACTTCAAAAGTAAGACTTAAAAAAAAAAATATTCAGAGCCTCCAGGCAAAAAGATGCAATAACTTCCATGGACAAGAGACTAAGACTGGCATCAGACTTCTCAGAAACATACAAAGCAAGGTAGCATTAACAAAACACACACACACACACACACACACACACACACACACAAAACCTCAAGGAAAGCAAGTGTGAACTAAGGATTCCATGTCTAGCTAAGCTGTTTTTCAAGTATCAAGGTTATAGAAAAACAATATAATATACAAGAAAACAATACAATATGCAGGAGCTCAGAGAATACTGTACTCATGAGTGTGTCTTGAAGAATAACGACAAACTTCACCTAACCACGAAGATGACTGGTGAAGCTTCAGCAGAAAGATCAAGTTATAGTTCTTAGTTATAGATTTAAGATTTAAAAAAAAAAGAGATGGACATGACTGTAGAAGACTAATTTGTTGTAAGATATATGCTGAATGCTTATATGTGGAAGTAAAACAACTAAATATGGAGGCAAACGGAGAAAGAAACGGAAAAGTAAAACTAGCTAATCTGTTAATGTAGAGGCAACGATATAAAGGATATCATTAAATAATCAGAAAGTAAAAGGTTAAGTAAGAAAGTAAGGGAATATAAAGACATTTAAAAAGGCATACATAAAAAGCTGCAATTCAAAATGAGGATGAAACATTTATGAATATCTATATATCAAATAACACAGTATCTATATAAAGCAAAAATTACAAGAGATGAAAGAAAATAAAGAAACTAGTAGTAGGAAACTTTAACACACCATTCTCAGTGCAAGACAGATCAAGCAGACAAAAAATAACCAACTTGAACGAGTTATTTGAGGTTTTCAATAAAGTTTAACAATATTAAAGGAATCCTGTCACCAAAAAGTTTGAAACTGCTGGTATAGAAACTCAAGAAACAGACACAAATAAATATGGAACTTGATTGTTTGCTAAACTGCAAAGAAGAACCTAATAAAGGCTGCTCAGAAATCTGGTTACAGAGTTGGAAAAACAACAAAAATTAGATCTATATCTCAAAACATACAGAATAAACTCCAAATGGATCAGGGATAAAAACGTAAAAAATGAAACCATATAAGTGCTAGAAAAAAACATTTGTGTATTTTTCTTTATCCCAGGGTACAGTGAAAGGCTTTCGAACTATGATTCAAAATCCAGACACAACGAAAAAAAAGATTGATAAATAAGTACATAAAAATACTTTTCTATTACTCTCCCCAAAAGGAAACAAAAAACCACCATAAACAAAGTCGAAAGGCAAATTAAAAAAAAAGGGAGAAAACATCTGCAACGTATCTCCTAGCTAAAGAGTTAATATCCCTAATATATAGCTACTGAGAGAAAAAGACAGAGAAACCTGATAGAAAATGTAGAAAGATATGAAAAAATAACTCAAAAAAATTTTTTAAAAGTAAAAAATTAGGCCATTACTAAATTTGAGATATTCAACCTCATTTATAAGGGAGATAAATGAAAACTACACAGAGATACCACTGTTTGCCTATCAAATTGGCAAAAAATAAAATATATGGCAAGTTCTGTGAGGGGGCTCTGGGGAAATACTCTCATAGCAGAAAGTACAATAATTTACAAAATTATGTATCTGTTTGCCCTTTGACCCTTTAAAATTATAAAGTTGTTTTGAAGTTTAAATAATGTATACAAAGTACATATTGCCGGCACATGATTTTTAAAAAAATCACTATATAAACGTTCTTTTTATTTTATTTTTACTGTATTTATCTTTTAAAAATTATGGACTTTTGCATCTATCTGCCAGTCACAGGTTCTAGTCTTGGCTCTACTATTTAGCAACAATATTGTGAACTTGGGCAACTTAACCTCTCTGAGCCTCAATTTTCTCTGTAAAATGGAAATTAAAAATATCTACCAAAATTATAAAGTTGTTTTGAAGTTTAAATAATGTATACAAAGTACATATTGCTGGCACATGATTTTTAAAAAATCACTGTATAAACGTTCTTTTTATTTTATTTTTACTGTATTTATCTTTTAAAAATTACAAGGCCATATTTACCAATGATGACAAACCATTTGAGAAATCTAAAGACTCCTAGCTCAAAGTTTACTCATATTCTTAATCATCTGAGGTTAAGGAAAGCTGTAAGGACCAGCTATGTTTGTACTATAAGCAATCTGAATGCCATGCATGAGAAATGTCTCCTTATACTGTGGTGTGCATGAAGAAATTAAGAGTTCTTACACAAAGAGTAACATAATAATTACAATAATTCCATATATCTAGTTGTCTATATGTAATGTGCAAGCTTCTAATAAGACAAAAGATACTCAAAACCTGATTTACGAGAATAAAAAGTATTGGAATGCAACATAGCAGAGAAAAATCAGTGAATTTAAATAATATTCTGATGTTCATCCCACAAAAAGGAAAGTCATACATTCTAAAGATACCTAGGATAATAACAAAGCATATTTGAGGAATGTAGAGATATCTGCTATTGGCCCAAGGAAGATGGGGCGTATCATGCTAAATGATGATTCCCTGTTGAGTGGTATCCTACTCTATTGTCTCCTTAAGTGATCTCATCCATTCCCACAATTTTAATACTACTCATGTGCTGACAATGCTAATAATTTTATTTCCAGTCTATAATTTTCTAATCAGGTATGTAATCACTTTGCTGGTGGTCTCCACCTGGTTTTTACCCCTCACATGGAACACAATGAAAACTGAAACTCATCTTCCTTCAACAATCCTGTTTTTTCATGTATTCCTTATCTTGGTTGTGGATTCCACTTTGTGAATATCTATTCTTTATTCCCTTAGCCTTAGTTCAGAACATCCTTTTTTTTTTTTTCAGAGGCAGGGTCTTGCTCTGTCACCTAGGATGGAGTGCAGTGGCCTGATCACGGTGCTCTATAACCTCGAATTCCTGGGTTCAAGGGATCCTCCTGCATCAGCCTCCCAAGTAGCTGTGACTACAGATGTGCGTCGCCACACCCGGCTAATTTTTCTTTCTTTTTTTTTTTTTTTTAGAAATGGGTCTCATTATGTTGCCCAGGCTGGTCTCAAACTCCTGGGCTCAAACAATCCTCCTGCCTCAGCCTCCCAAAGTGCTGGGATTATAAGTATGAGCCACTGCACCTGGCCTCATCAATTCTTAGATAATTTTAATAACAATCACCATATTTTTCCTTTTAAGTCAACTTTCACATTTTCTTAAGTGATTTTCCACAAATATGGTTGTATTTCATTATGCACTAAAATCCTTTCAAAAAGGTCTTTCACAGAAGTCCAAGACTCACAGTGTGGCATCCAAGGCCCTTCATAACTTGGCCCCTTCCTACCTCTGAAGCTTCATTTTCCCTACTCTCAACTGTGCGCTTCATGTTCTATAATACAGAACTGCCAAGTGTTTCCCTCAAATACCTCATACTATTTTATACCTCCACGATTTGCATACACTATTCCCTCTACTTGAAATAACTCTCTGAATCTACCTTTTGTCTCTAATTATGTAGAAAACCCTATTCATCTTTAAGGAAGTTGTCTCTTAACAAGCCCTCTCCTCCCCTCAATAATTAATTACTTCCTCCTCTATCCTACTCTGTATAATATACATTTTTCTACTTTTTATAATAAGCATTTATTACACTTTGTCTCATTTGTCTCTCTAATCTCTAAATTCCATGAAAACAGGAACTATCTTATTTATCTCTGTTAAACTAGTAGTGTCCAGCAGATCACACATTTTGGGATCTATAAATATTTAGTAAATTAAGTGCACATGAAATAAGAACTTAGTAGTATAGATTTTTCATATTAATAGCTAGGCCTTTGGAAGACAAAGATGATATAGAAGAAGAATGGGCGATTAGTTATCCAGATATTATTCACAAACTGCACGTGGAATTCTAGATCATAGCCTGAGACACTAAAATGAAGAACTCTTGGTTAAAAATGGTGGATATGTCTCTTTTAAAGATGAAGAAGAATGTATTTATCAAGAGCAATATATAACCTGTTCAAACAGCATTTGAACTGAACACAAAGGGAAAGAATAAAATATTCTTAGGCAAACTCATGAAGTCAGTCAGAAATCATATGGCAGATAGTAGGAATAACATTAAAAGACTAAAAGTGTAAAAAGATATGCAAGCCACACATAAAAATAGCTGTCAATAGGTCCAGAAACATAATTGTAGCTTTGGAAATCTGTACATTAATGAGCAGAACATAAACAGTAAATAACACATACTTTAGATTTCAATGAAATATGATTAAAGGTTGGTAATACTGAGACCTGGAGAATAGAATTCAAGATCGGGATGTGACAAGGAAAAGGAAGAGAATAATTTTCAGAGGAAATTAATGGAATCCAGAGCAGCCTTAACTAACAGAACTTTGTACAATAATGAAAATGGTTTATATTTGTCCCACGGCTATCACGCACTTAAAATGTGCAAATGAGGAATTAAATTTTTAATGTGAACTTCAAATTTAATTTAAAGTGAAAGCAATAGGTGATTGGTAGCTACTATACTGGGCAGCACAGATCTAGAGTCTCTAGAACATGTTATGTATAATGTCTGGTATATAATAAAAAAAATTAACAGATATAATAACAAACAGGATAATGGAACTCATAGTAAAGAGGAAAAAAATTCTATAGAAACAGACTTAGGTATGACTCAGATACTGGATCTAGCAGATGAGGACTTTAATATTATTATGATCAATATGTTAAAGAATCGATGAGAAGGTATATATAATTGATGAAGAAATGCAGAATTTCAGGTAAGATACAGAAACTGTAAAAAAAAAAAAAAAGAAAGAAATTCTAGAACTTGATAAATAAAATATCTGGAATAAGTAAAGGACCCTCATAATGAATCTATGAGGTAAATGTCACTTTGTAGAACTTTTTGGTGGAGAGAGGGAATGTCTTCTCCTAAGTGATACATCTCTATGTATTATATGTACTATGATTACTGAAAATATGTGTACTTTCTACCAGTCACAGCTATACAAAACAAGTGGCTGCTTCAGAGGTGATGAATTCCTTGGAATTAATAAATTTCAGTCATAGATAAAACCATAATTTGGCAGAATATAGTGAAATAATTAAAAGTGGATAGAATGTCCTCCAAGGCTCTTTACAATCCTAAGATTCAAAGATTTTACCAAATGGCCATGAAATTTGAACCAAAATATAATTTACCTATACTTAAATTACAGAAAGACATGTTTCACACTATAGTTGATTTTAAATTAGATGAATTAATTTTTACTATGTAAATACACATACCTTTGAAAATTAGAAATATAAATATTTTACTAGATAACCACACACTAAACAAAATTTAAATTACCCTCTTGTCCATTTCATAAGACGATGCTTCTGTACTTGGCAAAAGATGCGTGATAGTGGCTATTAGGATCTGTAGGCAAAAAAATTAAATAATAAAAGAGCTCAAAATATGTCAAATTAATGATAATCGTAAAACTTAACTGTTAAGCGCTAAAGTGACATAAAACCTATTGATGCAAATTTATCCTAAATACATTAATATTGTTATTTCAAAGTAATATTTTTAGGTAAGCTTTTCAAGCACACTTAACCAAAATTATATATATTCTGTCAACTCTAAATAAGATTCCTTTCTAATTCAATTCATGAGGGTAAATCAATATGTATAAACACAGATAGTGTATGTTCACTATAGAAAAATTAGAAGATAAACAGAGAAGCAAAAAGATTTATATAATCTTATCACCTGAAGAAATCTACTGCCTTTCCATGTCTTTTTCTGTATATATGCAAATATAAGCCTTTTTGTTTAAAAAAAAAAGGCTTTTTCAATTAACATATATACTGAACATTATATGAATATGAAACAGAATACCAACAAAAAGACATTATTAAAAGAAGGCAAAATATACAGTGTTATCATTTACCCTGGATATTAATTTGTCTCATTCAATTTTTTTATACGTACATGTTAAAAATATGTGTGAGTTTATTATATTTTTATTGTACTTTTATTGTATGCCACCGTATTTTAAAAAATTATTGCTTTCATGCATTAAGTAGAAAAATTCCTCTAAATATACTTCACACAGAAAAGGGTTTTACTTGCTAGTGCTAGACATACTCGCTATAATAGAGGCCGGCAACCCAGCTGAGCAGGAAAAACCTGGACTTTGGAATCTTACAAACTTAGACTGGAATCCTGCTTCTGCCCTGTTAGCTTGCGACTTTATGTAGTTATTAAATCCTCAGTTCTTCTGTCTTTAATAAGGGGTCGTGGGGAAGAGAATAATCTCCTATCTCAAAAAAACTTTCGAGAATTAAATGAGATATTCTATGAAAAAGTGGCTGATACATGGTAGGTGCTTAATAAATATTAGTTCTTAACTTTCCTAAAAATGTTGTAAGAATATAATGACAATAAAGATAAATTCTGGTTGTGGAGAACAGACAGGGATTTTTTTGTTTTTTAAGAGACAAGGTGTTCGCTCTGTCACTCGGGCTGGAGCGCATTGGTGGGATCAGCTCAATGCAACCTTGAATTCATGAAGGCAAGAGATCCTCAAGCCTCAGCCTCCCGAGTACCTGGGACTATTGGTATGTGCCACCACACCCAGCTAATTTTTTCATTTTTTTGTAGAGATGAAGTCTCACTATGTTGCCAAGGATAATCTTGAACTCCTGGGCTCAAGTGATCCTCCTGCCCTGGCCTCCTAAAGTGCTGGGATTACAGCCATAAGCCACCATACCTGGCCAAGATTTTCATTTCTGAGGAGGTAGTATTTAAGTCAATCACTGAAAGATGAGGGGGATAGAGAGCAGAGAAGTAAAGGATTTCAGGTAGGAAGAAGAAAGACAAGGTGAGGAGAGCAGACTCAGCTGTCTGGACAACATGGTATTTCAAAGGAATCTGTACATGATTCTGGAAAAACAGGCTGGGTTCTCATCTGGAGGCCTTGATTTCTCAGCTAAAGAATTTGGGCTTTATTTTACAGTCAAAGGAAAATCAGAGATGATTTTTTTTCAAGTAAGTAACATAGAGTCATGTGAATGTGAATGTGAATGATGACTTGAAGGGGAAGACTGTACAAGACAGGAGAACAATTACAAGGCTATAGTAGTATCTTAAGAAAGAAATAACGAAGGGCTGAAATATGTCAGGTGTTGTAGGAAGCACAGGAGACACGGGATTAGAATTTTAAAAAAATTAATAAATAACTGGCTAAAGAGAAAAGGAAAGGAATAATGTCCAGGATAACTGGCAGGATGGTATGTTTTCCTTACTTAAGAGAGGGAATAAAGCATAATATAAATTTATAAAGACCACTACAACTAATAAATTATCTTTCAGTTGGGCGCAGTGGCTCATGCTTGTAATCCAAGAACTTTGGGGGGCTAAGGCAGGAGAACTGCTTGGGGCCAGGAGTTCAAGACCAGTGTGAGCAATTTAGTGAGACCATGTTTCTACAAAAAAATAAAAAAGATTGGCTGGGCATGGTGGCATGTGTCTGTAGTCCTAGCTACTTGGGAGGCTGGGGTGGGAGGATCGTTTGAGCCCAGGAGTTTGAGGTTGCAGTCAACTATGATGACATCACTGTACTCTAGCATGGGAAACAGAGTGAGACCCTGTCTTAAAATACATATATGTATATATATTTCTAATGCTTTTACTTTGCTCAAAACCAGGAACACAATTTTCTAACACAAAATATAAAGGAACTGTCATGAACTTCGATATTACAAAAAAAAGCATAATGGGTAGCCATTATTTAGCTATGCAAAAAAATTTTTAAAACTATTAAGTAATTTTTATATTTCAAGGTATCAAAATCTAAGAATCTTTAACAATGTTATAACTTTGTTAAAAATGAGAAATTACTTACTTGAATAATTTTTAAGGGAGAATCAGGCTGGTAAATCTGAAGTCTAGGTACATAATGAACCAGCATGTGAAGCATGTTACAAGCTACATGAGCTACTGTTTTATTAGTAAACTGCAATAACAACAACAAAAAAATCATTGTTATTAAAAATGATAAAGATCAAAGAGTAATAAGTTACAAAAATACTGTTAAAAAAACAAACAAAATATATATGTTTTAAATGTCTGGTTTCCTTTTCTAGGAGTCATCCATATGTATTATAGGGTCGAAGCCAAAACACATAAAAAGTTGAGATAAAATAGGTCATCACAAAGATATCCTAAATTCAAGAGCAGGAGCATTCTTAAGGAAAGAGTCAGAATCAAGGAAATATTAAAAATAGTAAAGTACTCAAAACATTTATTAACTGTCTTATTCTATAAGGATACAAGATATAATTTATATTTGAAGAAAAAAAAAACCCATGCATTCTATACTATCTTAATATATTTCACTGAACAGTTTTCTTTACCTTTAAGGAAACACAAATTACATTCAGAGCTTCCTTAATTTGAGGATGATGAGACTCATGGACTAGTTCTTCACAAATCCAAATACCTAAACTGCAAAGTGCTACACATCTGCAAAAAAGGAAACCAGCAATGATTAAATAAAACGAAACCACTACCACAAACAACACCCATGATCAACTGACAAAGAATGAATATGCACTATTTAAGTAAATGAATAAATGTTACTCTATACATTAGCTGGTGACTAAAGAAGATAAGTGGGAAAAAAGCACATTCCCAAAACTGTAGACCTAATTTTCTATTACAATTTACTACCGAGATCATAGGCTGGGATAACATACAGCATCTTTCCAACAAACCCATGTTAATAAATTGACCTAAGTGCCCATCAATTCATGACTGGATTAACAAAATGTGGTACACGTATATCATGGAGTACTTACTCAGCCATAAAAAAGGATAAATTAATGCCTTTTGCAGCAATTTGGATAGAACCAGAGACCATTACCCTAAGTGAAGTACCTCAAGAATGGAAAAACAAACACCACACGTACTCTCTAATAGGTTGGAACTAACCGAGAGGCACATATGTGCACAGAGGGAAGTAAAAGTCATTGGAAATGAAGCGGAGGGAGAGGGGAGGAAGGGAGGGGCAAAACCCTACCTAATGGGTACAATGAACACTATTTGGGTGATGGGCATACTTATAGCTCTGACTCAAGCATTACAAAAGCTATCTGTGTAACAAAAACATTTGTACCCCCTTAATATTCTGAAATTTAAAAAAATTCCAACAGAAATACAACTTACAGAATTTTTTTTCCATTCCCTAATGCCTTTTAGGGCTTCATTTCCCTAGCAATGTAACTTCAGCTGAGTTTCAGCTTGAAGAGACTTATTTAATGATTATAATCTGTAAGAATTCTATTACTATGTTCAAGTCTAGGCTTTTGATAAAGTGTATAATGGCACAATTCACAACTGCAAAGATGTGGAAACAACCCAAGTGTCCATCAATACATGGAGTACTATTCAGCTTTAAGAAATAATGGTGATATAGCACCTCTTGTATACTCCTGGATAAGCTGGGACGCATTCTACTAAGTGAAGTATCCCAAGAATGGAAAAACAAGCACCACATGTACTCACCATCAAATTGGTATTAACTAAACAACACATAAGTGTACATATAAGAGTAACATCTATTGGATGTTGGGCAGAGGGGAGGGGGAAGGGAGGGGGAGGAGGGGACGGGTATATGCATACACAAAAAGTGCAATGCGCACCATCTGAGAGATGGACACGCTTGAAACTGGGACTTGGGGGGAAGGGGGGGCAAGGGCAACATACGTAACCTAAACATCTGTACTCCTATAATAACAAACAATAAAAAAAAAAAAACTTAAAAAAAAAATAAAGTGTATAATGGTTCTAAACATAAAAACAGTCAACTCCTTCCAGTATCCTGTTATACATGGCATGTCCTGATACTGACATTCTTAACTTAAATTCAGTGGAATGCTAAATTCCAGAACAATTCAACATAGAAAGATTTTTCTTCCTTAATATAGCAGATCAGAAGGCCTTAAGTCCCATCTTTCAGTCTAGAGTGTTAAAGCTACTAAGTTATCAAAACTACCTAAAAATCTTCTAAGTGAAGTCTATTTTCTTC
Organism: Indri indri; assembly: GCA_004363605.1. Lineage (NCBI taxonomy): Eukaryota > Metazoa > Chordata > Mammalia > Primates > Indriidae > Indri > Indri indri. The sequence continues at coordinate 14,792 of RJWJ010023659.1, read as the reverse complement.
CTTATTGTTGGCCACCCATAAATCCCAGGTAATATTTATAGAGCTAAATAACCAAGTTTCAGTTTTAGCAATGGAAACATCCACAATCCTAAAGCAATAATAAACTCTGAAGTAAAGCAAAGCTGTCCATGGATGCAGCTAACTAAAGGCAGAGACTGGGAGTCTGAATGCTCGACAGTTTTTGTTGTAACCAGAGGGGGCAGGAACAAGATGTTTTTGTTTTTGTATATATAGACTTTTCTGCATTCCCCCAATATGTCAAAATAATCTAGATTATTCTCAATATAGTTCAAATCTGCTTCTGCTCAGTTCTGGGGTTATAAGCTTTAAAAAAAATACACACACACACACTCTAAAAATGGTATAGGAAAACAAGTTGAGACAATGCTTATGTTCAACTTCTGGAGTTTTTCCATACACTCACAAACACAAGCTGTTATGTTAATGATTTCTAGGTCTATCTTTGGGTAGCTATGTTTTAGGCTTTCACATTCTTTCACTTGAGAAGCAACACAGTTTTTTTAAAAAGGCAGATCTAGAGTCTAAAGCTCTAGGTTCAAACTTGGTTCTGTCACTTACTACTTATCTATCTAATAAGACAAACTGCCAGGGTATTAATCATGGCTCTGCCATTTCTGGGTGATAGGGCAGGTTATTTAAATTCTCTGGGCTCCAGTTTCTTTATCAATTAAAAGGAGGAAAAAAATTATACCTATCTTGTAGAGTTATTAAAAAAAACCTCAACAAGCAAATAAACAGGAAGTGTTTAGAACAGTGCCTGACACATGGAACAGGCTTAATAAACATTAGCTTTGGGTCTAATAAATGTTGGCTTTCCAAGCATCAGTTTCTGGCTAACAAAATTGGAAGAATGGGGTGATGCTATCAATCTCTTAAAATTGTGATGAGAATTAAATGAAACAATAACTATTTGAAAACTTAAACGAGATTAGTGTAAAAGAAGAATCTGTTCAAAGAGATTTGTGTTTTGTTAACTTAGCTATTTTTTTGAGACAGAGTCTTGCTCTGTTGTCCGGGCTACAGTGCCATGGCGTAGGCCTAGCTCACAGCAACCTCAAACTCCTGGGCTCAAGCGATCCTTCTGCCTCAGCCTCCCGAGTAGCTGGGACTACAGGCATGCGCCACCATGCCTGGCTAATTTTTACATATTTTTTTTTTTTAAGTTGTCCAGATCATTTCTTTCTATTTTTTAGCAGAGCCGGGGTCTCACTCTTGCTCAGGCTGGTCTCGAACTCCTGACCTTGAGTGATCCACCCGCTTCGGCCTCCCAGAGTGCTAGGATTACAGGCGTGAGTCACCGCGCCCGGCCTTAACTTGGCTATTAAAGTGAGAAAAATATGTAATTAAATTGGATCTATGTCTCATTTAATTAGTTCATTTTACATTATTATTATTTTTAAATGCTCTCTCTCATCAGAATCATACATTATTTTTGTTTGCTGGAAAAATAGGTTTAATTTGAATTAGAATCTAAATAGTCAAAGCCATGATTTGTACAATTTGAAACTTGGGTCAGAAAATGAGTAGATAATTGGAAAACAGGAAGCTTTGCAGAGATGTAGCTCAGAAAAGTAGCAACACAGAATAATGTTAAAGCGAACAGTGTACTATGAGAATTAGCATCAAGAAACATAATATGTAACTAATGATATTTTGGGGAAGAGAACATGTATTAGTAACCTGTTAATTTAAATCTCACTTTTTTTTTTTTTTTAAATGTTTACTATAACAGAGAAGACCTCAGTTTTTATTTAGGACATTATAAAAAGGAAAGAATGTAGAAATCTTATGCTATTTTTAAAAATCCTGATCAAATATTTATAAATATTAAAATATACTATTTTCTTAGATATGTCACTTTCCACAATAAAAATATCTTGTTTTAATTTAACAAACATTCATTGGGTATTTACTAATGTATTTCAAAGTATTGCATAAAAGACAATGATAAATATAACTGAAGAGAAAGCAAAATATACTTAAATTAAAACAAATTACTTTAAAAAGAGGGGGAAGTTACTGAAAAAGGTGACTAGGATTTTTTTTAATGAAAGCAGGTTAGTATTTAAATCATGAACAAAAGTCAGAGAGTATTTATCTATTCAAATCATTTAAATTTGTAATTCAGAATGGCTTTTATGCGTCTGAAACAATCTGGACTACTTTAATAATTCAATCAACTCCTAAAATAAGACTCCAAACACAGAATAGTTAAGTCTAAGAATCTAAGACCTACCGTGCAGGACCAGAGGGCTCATCTCTTGCTGAGCTTAATACAGTTTTGATTATAAGTTCCTAAAATAAGGAGGAAATAGTTAATAGCAATGACTAAGTTTTCATTCATTCATTCTACAAATATTTATTAAGTAGCTACTATGGACCAGGCACTGTGCCAGGTACTGGAAATACAATAGTTAAGTAAAATAGTGTTTGTTCTCGTGTATATACTTACAATAAAGAATCCGGTATTATTCATAAAAGCAGCTAAAGATATTTCTGAAATTTATAACCAAAAGTATATGTTAAAATAATACCCTTTATCCTGATTAGAAGAATAGTAAAGAAAGATAACTAAAGTAGAATAAACATCTTTTTAAAACTTTGAGAAATACTATTTAAAAGACAGAACCGGATGGCTTCACTGGTAAATTCTACCAAACATTTCTAGAAGACTTAACACTAATCCTTCTCATAGCTATATGCAGAAGAATGAAACTGGATCCCCACCTCTCACCTCTCACAAAAAATCAATTCAAGATGGATAACAGACTTAAACCTAAAGCATGAAACCTTAAGAATTCTAAAAGAAGATGTTGGGAAGACCCTTTCAGACATCGGCCTAGGCAAGGAATTCTTGAAGAAGAACCCCAAAGCAATCACCGCAGCAACAAAAATAAATAAATGGGATCGAATCAAATTAAAAAGCTTCTGCACTGCTAAGGAAACTATCATTGGAGTGAATACACAGCCCACAGAATGCGAGAAAATATTTGCTCTCTACACATCTGATAAAGGGCTGATAACCAGAATCTATCTAGAACTCAAAAAAATCAACAAGAAAAAATCAAACAACCCCGTCAACAAATGGGCAAAGGAACAGAAACTTTTCAAAAGAAGACAGAATAATGGCCAGCAAACATATAAAAAAATGCTCAACATCTCTAATCATTAGAGAAATGCAAATCAAAACCACAATGAGATATCCTAACCCCAGTGAGACTGGCCTCTATCAAAAAATCCCAAAACAACAAATGCTGGCGAGGATGTGGAGAGACAGGAACACTCTTACACTGTTGGTGGGACTGCAAATTAGTGCAACCTCTGTGGAAAAGAATTTGGAGATACCTCAAAGAGCTAAAAATAGAAATACCATTCGATCCAGCATAGCACTACTAGGCATCTACCCAAAAGAGCTAATGATATGCTATGATAAAGACATCTGCACCCGAATGTTTATGGCAGCACAATTCACTATTGCAAGGAGGTGGAAACAACCCAAGTGCCCGTCAATCCATGAGTGTATTATTAAAATCTGGTATATGTATACAATGGAATATTACTCAATCATAAGAAACGAAAGTGATCTAGAACCTCTTATACTTTCCTGGATTAAACTTAAGCCCATTATCCAAAGTGAGGCACCACAAGATCGAAAGAATGGGCTCCACTTGTACTCGCCATCAAATTGGTACTAAATCATCAACAGTAGAGTGATCACATGGCAGTAATACTCTCCAGGGATTAGGGGGATGGGGAAGGTAAACCGCAACTAAAGGACACGGGAAGCATTGTAGCGGGGAAGGGCATGCCTTTAACCCTCGCCTGGGTGAGGCAAAGACATAAAGTGTAACCATAATGTTTGTACCCTCATAATACCCTGAAATAAAATAAAAAAAAAAAACCAACAAAAAAAACACTAATCCTTCTCAACCTCTTCCAAAAAATTTAATAGGAGGGAAAACCTCAAAACTCATTTTATGAGGCCAGTATTACCCAGATACCAAAGTAAGACAAGGGCACTACAAGAAAAAAAAAAAATTATAGGCCAATATACCTGATGAGTATAGATGCAAAAATCCTCAAAGAAATACTAGCAAACCAAATTCAAGATCACATTAAAAGGATCACATACCATGATCAAGCAGAATTTATTCCTGGGATGCAAGGATGGTACAATATATGCACATCAATAAAAGTGATACATTGCATTAAGAGAATGAAGGATAAAAATCATATGATCATCTCAGTAAGTGAAGAAAAAGCATTTGGCAAAATACAATATTCTTTCATGATTAAAACTCAACAAATTAGGTACGGGAGGAAAGTACCTCAACATAAGTAAGGCCATATATAATAAGTCTATAGCTAACATCATATGCAACAGTGAAAAGCTAAAAGCTTTTCCTTTAAGATCAGGAATAAGACAAGGATGTCCGCTCTCATCACTTCTATTCAACATAATATTGGGAGTCCTAGCCAGAGCAATTAGGCAGAAAAATGAAAAAGAAAAAAAGCATCCATACTGAAAAGAAAGAATTAGAACTGTCTTTGCAGATAACATGATCTAATACATAGAAAATCCGAAAGACTCCACCAAAAAACTGTTAGACACTAATAAAGTCAGTAGAGTTGCAGGATACAAAATCAACATATAAAAATCAGTTGTGTTTCTATGCACTAACAATGAACTCTCCAAAAAGAAATTAAAAGAACAATTCCATTTACAAATAGCATCAAAAACAATAAAATACTTATGAATAAATTTAAACCAAAGAGTTGAAAGATCTGTACACTGAAAACTATAAAACACTGATTAAAGAAACTGAAAAAGAAATAAATGGTATTTATGGATTGGAAGAATTAATATTGTTAAAATATCCCTATAACCCAAAACAATACCACTTCTGGGATCCAAAGGAAATGAAATTAGTATGTCAAAGAGATATCTGCACTCCCATGTCTACTGCGGAATTATTCACAATAGCCAATATATGGAAAAAACCTAAGTGGTCCATTGGAGGACTAATGGATAAAATGTCACTCACACACACATAAATACACACACAATGGAATATTATTCAGCCCTTAAAAAGAGGGAAATCTTGTCATTTGTGACAACATGAATGAAGCTAGAGGACACTGGGCTAAGTGAAATAAGCCAGACACAGAAAGACAAATACTGTGTGATCTCATTTACATGTGGAATCTAAAATGTTGAACTCTCAGAAGCAGCCAGTAGTAGGAGAAATGGGAAAATGTTGGTTAAAGAGTACAAAGTTTCAGACGTGCAGGATGAATAAATTCTGGAGATTCGAAGTACAGCATGGTAACTACAGTTAACAATCTGCTAAGAGAGTGGATCTTAGTTGTTCTCACTTCCTCCCACCTCAAACCAAAAAAGGTAACCATATGAGGTGAGGGATATGTTATTTAGCTTGATGTTGACCACAATGTATATGTATGTCAAAACATCAAGTTGTACAACTTAAATATATACAATTTTTATTTGTTAATTTTACCTCAACAAAGCTGGATGGAAAAAGCTAGCTTCTTCTCCCTTATTAATTTGTAAAGTATGATAATGTGTGAGTTTTGCAATAAGTTTTAGATACTAGTTAAAATCACGTAAACAAATAAAATATTCAAAAGGGAGAAAATAGAAAAGAAAAACAAGGGTAGAATACTGAAGTGATTGTATGTTTAGCAAGCAGAGAAAAGAAAACTAGCTTGTTAAGGAGTCAGAATACTTAGGCAAGAAGTAAATCAAGACAGATTTCTGTAACAAAAGACGAAGAGACATTTAGGAAGGTTAGAAACATCAACGGGATCAAATACTACAGTGGCTCAGGAGAACAAGAATGACACTAGATTTGATAACCAAGAATTTGTTCATTGACTTTTAAAAAATCATTCACTCATTCCATAAAGCATTTATCGGCTACATAGAATATAAGGTCCTCAAGAGGAGCAACCTTCTATTATCTTTGTAAACTCAGCACCTAGCCCAATGGCTAGCAATTAATAGGTACTTGGAAAATATCTACTGTTTAAGCTCAACAGCTTTCTATGTAATAGACCCTGTCTTAGATGCTGGAAATAAGAAGACAGTCAAGACAATGTGCTTATCCTTAAGAAGTTTACAGTCCAGGGACAGAGGCAGATTTATAAACAAATAATTAGAATTCAAGATCATGTAATATAAAATATTCAGGCAAATCCATAGAGATACAACATAAATCTGTAATTGCCAGGAGCTTGGGATAGAAAGAATGGGAATGACTGCTAATGGGTACAGGGTTTCTTTGGGGGTGATGAAAATGTTCTAATATTGACTGTGATGAGAGTTGCACAAATTCTCTGACTACATTAAAAACTATTAAATGAGTGAATTGTAAAAACAAACAAAAAATCAAACAAACAAGAGATGTGTACAAAGTTCTAGGTAAGCAAACAGCTCATCTGGGAAGTCATAAAAGACTTCACACAAAGAGATCTTAGATAAAAAGGATTTTGACAAATAATTAACATTAGGTACCATGATTACATATGTTTGAGGTGAGTGGCAAGAAGAGAACAGGACTATATAACAACAATTTAGGTAGAAGGAAACAGTTTCTCAAAAGCACAGAACCAAGAAACATGGTAGTTCCATGTGGCTGTGGTTTAGAGTACATGCACAGGAGCTCATTTCAGTGAAAAGTAAATATAACTACAATGGCAGGTAACTTTACCCTTAAATCTTCATTCATTGACTAAGAACAATGATCACTTTGTTAGGCTTTTTGCTTTCTCCATTATTATTAAAGTCGGCTTTTACTTTGGAGATTTTCTTTTTCACACAAAAAAGTGTTGTTTTTGTTTTTAAAATCACTTCACCGTTACTGCCTACACAACAGCCAACAGAGAACAAGGCCACTCTGAAATGTAGATAGTATGAAGTAGGCTAGGCTGACCCTTAACTAACTCAAAACTGTCTAAGTAAATTAAAATGAGGACTCATCCTTGGCCTTTAAGATCTTCTGAAAATAAAAGAAACCATAGCTATCACATCTCTAAAGAACAAAAATCAATTTGTATAGTTTTTATTAAATGTCATTCTAAATTTGCATCAAACCATATGATTTTATGTATAAGTCAAGTTCACTTGTTTAACAAATGATTTCTGAGTACATACTATGTGCCAAGCAGTGCATTAGGCTATGATGATACAGCAAAAAATAAGGCCTCATGGTGTTTATCTGTCTAAAGTAGAAGTCAGACATTGAACAAGTAATTTCAAGTATGATAAATGTTTTAAAGAGAAATATGGATGCTATAGAGAGTGTATATAGCACTCCTAACATAAATTAAATTTAAAAACATCAGAAAAACCAAGTTTTAAAAAAAATCAGCATAGTTCACAAGGAACTATAATGTCTCTGTCTCTGCCCTTCATCTAATTCTAGGGACCAATTCAGGTCAAACAAAGACCATCTAGCAATTACTGTGATAGGCACAACATCTCAGGGCTGTTAAACTGTTGGAAATTTATAATACAGAGGCATTCAGTTAGAGACAGGTCTTAACTTAGTGATGGAATTATTTACTACCAGGCACATTGCTGGGCCCAGTGCACTGAATGCCTTTATCCTAACTAGGAGAAATTTTCACACCATTCCCCTCTACCTTGGTCTAAGAATTACTGAGTCCAGAGGACTAAGTGTGCCAAACATGTGACGTATTCCCTTCAAACAGAGGCTGACCTCTACAGAGGCACTCAACAAGTTTTGGCCACTTTTCTACCTGAAATTTTTAAAAAATCTTACAAATAACAAGGGACATTTGGGCATGTCTGCTCCTAAAGGGGCCCAATTATAATTTTTTTTGTTTGTTTAAGGATTAACATCTGGGGTAGGTTTCATTGGCAACTTTATAGTCGCTCTTAATTTTGCACCATCTACTGTTCAAGTCCTTTAACGCTTCAGGTACATGAGATCTCTACCCCAACTCCATAATTTCCTATAGCAGTATAAAATTTTCCATTACTTTGTTTGACTCATCACATTGAGAAACTGGGGAGGTAGAGTCAAACATGCACAGTTTAGTCTACCATCTCAATCTTAGAAGCCTTACATTAGCAGCATAGTATCTAGCTCACAGGATGTTTTGATAAATGTTCAGTGAGTGAATGAATGAATCCTAAGAGGTAAACATGTGAGTAGGTTCAATAACAAGAAAAAGATCCCAAAGCAGTATTAAACACAAAAAAGTCTATATTTCTAATGAAAATTCCAGCCTTTGTGTCTGAAGGACATGGCTGGTTATTGCTTTTTAACAACTATATGGATTTCAAAAAGTAAAAAAAGAATACGAATTTTATTGCATATAATTTATGCTTATACGATCACTTAAACTGCTAAAAATTAGCATCCGATTTTCTTTCTTTTTTAAAAATTTAAATAGATTTATGGGGTACAGTGGTTTTTTTTGTTACATGGGTTTGATTTCTTACCTTAACATCTGTAAATTGAGATACAGCAATATCAGGAATGTTGGGATGGAGAGCTGGCAGTTCACAATATAAGTTGGGAAAGCAAACCAAAGATCCCAGAAGAACTTGTGCTTCTACTCTCGGTGCCTATGTATCAGATTTTAAAAAGGTTTAAAATATATTTAATTATGTCATTAAAATTATCAGAAAAATTACTTTACTACAAAACTACAATAGACAGGGAAGTGAGAGTATAAAACAAAGTTTCAAAAGGAAAGGGGACATAAAAAGATTTAGGTTTCCATCTACACTTTCCACATAAACTACTGTTATTCTCAATAAATGCAATAAACAGATATCAGAGCTTTCCTCAAATCGGCTATGGTTAATGAGACTATAAACAGGAACATAACTTAAATAACAGTATCAATTTACCCTAATTACAAGGAAAAATATAAATACTTTAATTTTAAAGGTAATTCAACATCGTGACATATTGGTCTAATAAGCTGATGCTCAATTTCACTATATTATTTATTCATCCTTAGGTAGTAATAAATATAAGAATGAAAATGTTAACTATATGAAAGGCACCAGTCTAGATGATTTTTATAATATTATGCACATAAGAAAAACATTGCCTATGTTACTTACTAAAAACATTAGAATGTATGCCTGGACTATAGATGAAGGTAACTTTTTATCTTTAGCTATATTAAACTATTTCTGAAGTATCGACACTGAATGCTTCTTTTTCCTCTTCTGCCTTCTTGCATGCCCACCAAATATCAACATCCACCTACTAATATATTATTTACTAAAATACCTGCAAATTGATTTGTATGTTTAATACTTAACAAAAATGCTAAATATAAATCTATTAGAAATATAGTACCTCTGTTCACATAAATCAAGACCCAATCTTCAAAAGGATTTCCTCATCTTAATAAATATTATAATAGAGGCAATAATGTAGTACTCTATTATATGATTTTCAAGAAAACAACTCATTTCCAGATTAAAAAACGATCTAGATATAAGGCAGCAGTGTAAGGGGACAGAGAAAGCTCACATCCACCATTTCAATTTAAAATAAAAGTTATCCCATAAAAATGAAACTGATTTTAAAAAAACCAGTATTTTTGGTTTTTTGAATGAAAGAGATTACCTAAGAGTTTTATTTAATGAATAAATGAAAGAGATTACACCTAAGAGTTTTTCTTTAAAGGTTGATAAGGTAACTGGCAATGTTCAGGTATGAAGATATAATGGGGGCAGACCTGGAATGTGCTTGTAATTAAGAAAGGCAAAACTGACTCAATTATTTTATAATCTGCCTAAGCGGGGGAAGAACATTAACAGGAGGAAAATGATATGCATGAGATCTAAAATGGGAATACAAAGAACAAAATTTGGACTGGGTATTTCCAACACTGTCCCAGAAGAAAAGGCTGTTCTAATGGAGATGTGTCTGCTTAATTCCTGCAGTAATTCGCTTTTCATGCAGCCTTTCCCAACAGGTATTCCTCATATGATCGAGAGAACTCAGAAAATAACTATTTTCTGAATTTTCCAAGGATGTTACATAATGCATGGTATTAGGTGCATAAGACAGAAGTTAACTAGTCATATAAAATGAATATATCACATAAAATTAGTCACATAAAATAGATGCTTTAGTACATTAGGGTTTAATTCTCCTATAAAACTTTGAGAAAAGCTGCCTTGTCATCTGGAATACCTGGCCTGCTGAACAGTAATAATTTTCAGAGTAAATTAATGAAACACTAATAGTTTTCATAGTAAATTAATAAAAAATATTGGTTTATGTATTAGTATCTTCTGATTTCTATCAATTTTTGCTAGTATCCAAGAGATTGATAATCTAATACATACACTGATTATACTATAATAATTTGTAATTTGTTTACCATCTCTAGTTTGTCTTAAATATACTCCTAGATTAATACTTATTTAATATTCCCAAAGGACAGATTCAATAATCTCTACTTTAAAAAAAAATTTAACTATTTATCTAACATAGCATTATAACCTGATCCCTGACATTCAAGACCTTTCCAAGATATAATCTAAAGCAGTGCTACTCAATCTTTAACTAATGATTTTACCAATCATTTGTGATCTAGTTAAAATGCAGATTCTGATTCAGTAAGTAGGTCTGGAATGGGGTCTGAGATTCTACATTTCTCACAAGTACCCAGATCATGCTAAATGTTTCTCGTGTGCAAACCACACTTTGGGTAGGAAGACCTAAAGTACCATTCTGTTCTTGCTGTTCACTCCGCTATCACAGATTAACTAGCCTCTAAACAAAATGGATTATTTGTCATTCCTTGAAAACATCTTACTCATGCCTATTTAACTCTGCCTGGAATACCTTCCCTATCTTCCATTTTCACTTACACAAAATGAGATATTCAGGAATCTATTCATTTGTATTTTCCATGAAAGTTCTATGATATCCCCAAACAAATAAAATCTCTCCTTTTTCTGAATTACAAAATAATTTTATTTAAAAAATTCTTATATTGCACATATGTGTCAGATAATATTCCAACCATATTACAAATCCTTATAAAATAATCTGTGAGGCAGGTTATCTCTATATTATAGACGAAGAAACTGAGACACAGAAAAATTAAGTAACTTGCCAAAGGTCACACAGCTAATAAGTGGCAGAGCTGGGACTTGATCCCAGGCAGACTGGCTCTAGAGTCTGTGCTTTTAACCACTATGCTATGCTCCTCTTGTTGGTATTTATTTGATGCCCTACATTCTATAGTTGTTAATGTACTTCCCTATCTCCCCAGAAACAGACAATATGTTTTTTTATTGAGCACAAAGTACATCTAATTTATTCTATATCCCTCTGTATTCCACCCAAAGGAACACTGTAAACAAAGGAGAGAAAGTTTAATAGCCACAAAAAGGCTCAGCACGATGTGGAATACATACTAGGTGCCTGAATTAACACATATATTCAATAAATAAACACCAACTAAGCATGGTGCTATCCTAGGCCCTAGAGACACCAAGATGAATAAAACACAATCACTCCTCAGGGAACTGGAAAAACAGGGTTATATAACTAGCTATAAATACTGCTCCTTTGTTTGTTTGTTTGTTTGAGACAGGGTCTTGCTCCGTTGCCAAATGTAGTATAGTAGCATGATCACAGCTCATTGCAACCTCCAACCTCCGGGCTCAAGCGATCCTCCTGGCTCAGCCTCCTGAGTAGTTAGGAATACAGGTATGCACTACCATGCCTGGCCATTTTTTTTTTTTTTTAAGAGATGGGGTCTCACTATGTTACCCAGGTTGTTCTTGAACTCCTGGGCTTGAGTGATCCTTTTGCCTTGGCCTCTCAAAAGTGCTGGGATTACAGGTATGAGCCACCATGCCTGGCCTGCTGCTGCTTTTCTTTACTTGTACATGCCCTTTAGGTGACTGTATCCAGTTTCATAGCTTTAAATACCATCTATAAGTCGATGTCTCTAAGCTTTATATTTTCAGTCCCGACATCCCCCTTGAGCTCCTGAATTGTATATGCAATTATTCTCCTGACATCTCTTCATGGATATCTAATATGCGTCTTACTATGCCCCAAATAGAACTCCTTCTCTATTTCACTGTTGATCTTACACTGTTGCAGCTTATAAACGAAAAATGTATGTTAAACTGCTTTCCAAGTTACAAAGGACTACACAGTATTTTTTCTCCCCCAAATATGCCTAGTTTTTTCCAACAGATTTTCAGTTAATTATTTCCCATTTATAATTTGCTCCAGAGTGATCTTTCCAAAATATTAACACAAATTTGGTCATGTTACTCATTGCTTAAAACCCTCAGTGTTACTCATTCCTTTCTTAGGATTTTATCTAAGCTTTCTGGCACTGTGAACACAGCTACTGCCTTCCTCTATAGCTCACTTCTGCCACTTATATGAATATATTCCAGGTATACTGATTTACTTGATACTGTCTCACAGTTCCGTGATAGTATGCAAAATCCTCACATGCAGTTTTGAGAGTTTAGACTTTACACCTAGGGTGTATTTCCTCCTAGGGCGGTTATCTAGATCATCACTGTTTAATTTTAAAATATTTAATTGTTAAATAAAGACTGAATATATTTAAGGTGTACAGTGTGATTTGATATACATATACATTGTGCAATGATTACTTACCACTGTTTTTTACTTCTTTGCTACATATAGCCCACTGCCCTTTCTTTGCCTTTTTCCCCATCCTGTTTCCTTGATTACCTCAACTTTAAATCCTGTTTTTCTTATCAGAGTCTACTGATTTTAGTACTAACTAATTTTAGTGCTTTCTTACACTTCAGTATTTCTTGTTTACATTTTTCTAATGTGAGAGAAACAATCAATTCCAATTAAACTGTAAATTTTCCTCAAAATCCCCTTGCTGTATTTTGTCAACAACAGCTCTTCCTTTGTTGCTTTTTTAGTTGAGTTCTAGCTATCTAAAGTTTGTTATATTATGAAGAACAGAAAATAACTTACATTGAGAAAAGCTGAAGAAGCCACTCTACCAGCTGCTACAATAAAATCCATAATAAGCATTGTGGCTCCAGGCAAACCAAGTGAAAAAAACTGAGGTGAGCAGTGTTTGATGATTGTATTGACAATATCCTTAGAATAAGGAAAGAAGGGGAAAAGAATATCATGTATGTTATTTTGGGTATCAGCTAATCAATATTCTCAAAAATAGATATATGAAAATAATTTAAAAAGGTAATTACATTGGCTAATTGGAAAGGCTACTTTTAATTCTTGCAAATAATCCATGCTTAACATTATATTCTGACATAGGAAAAGTAAACTTAGGAACACATTTAACTTACACAAACAACAGCATTTTTTGTCACACTAGAGAAAAAAAGGCTCTTTGCTTCAGAGGGTTAAAAATCTAAGGCTCACGCACTGTAAAACTAAATTACATAGTAGTTTCTCCTGCCACCTAGTTGCTTCTACGTGATAACTCTCATCTTGGAACCCACATGAACTGATATGTGGCAACTGGGAAGATTCTCTTTTTTAGGTAAATCCTTTAAAGACAGATATCTAGCTTCAGACATCTAGACCCCAGGCACTTTTAAGGGAATATTCTTAATTTGGCTTATTCATTCACTTTGCCTTTGGAATTTACCATGAGGTCGTGGTGTATTAGTTTGTATTACTCAATCTGACTTATCTTAAACAAAAGCTCTCTTTTCTAGTAATTAACAGTGTTGTTTTGAAACATGTTTATAATGTAGAACACTATACTTATTTTAAATTAATGAAAAAAGTTTTTTCATTTTTCAGGAAGAGATATAATTATCATCTTTTAATATTAATTTAATGCTCTCTAAATGACCTACAAGTGAAATTTAACCATATTAGGATGAAAATATTTATAACATTTATAAATACTTTGACTTGCAATTTCCCATACTTTTTAGTTTTATGGCCAAGATCACAACCCCGGAAGTAATGTCCTAGGAGTCATATTTGTGACTATTTAATGATTGTAACTGATATAATTACCAAATCAATGTGATTGTCACTATGCCAACATAATTGGTGGTAGTCAGAAAATGTGATGTGCCAATTCTTAAAGTGGAAAAAAATCTGACTACTGCATGACTAGATGAGCAAATCCACATGCCTCAGGTATCAATTACAAAATGCCTAAGAACAGGTATACTGGAACACTAAAGAAGTCAACGTAAGCAAAGGATGGTTTAATCTCTTCAAAAAGTGAACTGGTTGGTATTTAAAGTTGGAAGAATACTCAAACCAATCCCCTAATTACAATAATAGGATGCTTTTAAACCATGTTTCAAGAATAAGTAAGGTCATAAAATGGAAATAAACTATTTATAAACCACTGCATAAGGGAGACAGTTTTAATTCTACAGCTTAAAAATCACAAATCAAACAGAATCAAGAATCAAAGTTAAACTGATAAAATAACTTCTTAGAAAGTATATGTAGTTACCTGATCGATATGAAGTAATCCACAATGCATTATATTGTAGAAATGTGTTAGAAAATCTCTATTTGGAGATACATCTTGTCTTCTTTTCATTGTATTACAAATAAGTTTATAAGCATGTAATTTACCTTGTTTATATTTATCAGTCAACCTGGTTGCCTAAAATTAAAAGATTAGTTTTAATACTCAAAAAGAAATACTGTTTGTTAAATATTTATACAATTGAATATAGCAAGCAATATATTTGTTCTCATTTATTTCTATGTTGGCCCAATTTCTTT
>RJWJ010023658.1:14014-25682 GCA_004363605.1 Indri indri | reverse complement strand
TTGAGAACTGAAACCTGCATCCCTGTCTCAGGCCAGTGGTTGGGAGTGGCAGGGTAATGTCTTTTGTTCTTTATGCTATAGGAGATGGCTGGGTGGACGTGCCACCCTCCCTGACCAAGCAGACAAAATGGAGTCTGGTGGAGGTCCTGGAGGTACCAGTTGGCCTCCCAGGTATGCGGAGGTCACGGGAGTGTCTTAGGTGGAGATGGGACCATCAAAATCATCAGCTGTAGTTGATGTAGTTGCCTGAAGCTGAATGGTCTTCCTTTAAAAGCTCTGTGTTTCTGCCTATTATTCGGAGGATGGCATTATAGACAAGAATCTCCATCCTCCTCATTTCCCAGAAAATTAATATGTTTCTCTCTCCTTCTCCTAAAAAAAAAAAAAATTATCAAGAAAATGTGACTTTCTGTGATGAAGGACCAAGATAAAAGGAAGATGAGCATGGCTAGTGAGGGGGGCAGTGAGTCGGGAAAAGGTATCTGGATATTGGAGAATGTCAGAGAATGGGAAGGTGGAATCCAGGCTGCTGTAATTATCTCAGGTCATCTGGTAACTTTCAGTAACAGAGAAAAGTACAAACTCATACAGAAATTCATCCAATGGGAGATTGTAGGCAAATGTAAACTGTGCCTATTTCAAAACATTTACATCAGGGTCTTGGTCAGTTTAATAGCAAATGGAAAAAGAAAAAGTAATTTCAAAAGAAATAATCAATTTCTCCTAAATCTATGGCTAACATGAACGTTTTTCAGTCAGAACAACTCTGTTATATGAAGCACTGCCAAACTGTTACAATCCTTAGATGAGAATTGTGATTTCAAAAAAAAGAAAAGAAAAAATTCCAGAATGCTGATTTTCAAAGAAACGAAAGAAAAAAAACAAAAACAAACAAAAGTCAGGTAAAGATGTTAGGAAGTCTGTAATGAGGCAGAAAGAAAATGACCTTATACTGGGTTCCTACAATGTTGTAGATCTTGTGCAGGAGTTAGAAGGGGCTGTGCATACCAACAAACAGACAAAAGGAAAACCATATCAATAAAAATATCCCAAATGTTTTCAAATAGCTGAACTTTTGATAAAGTGTCTGGCTATGTGGCTATGTTTTCTCCATCACACTGAAATGTGAGATCATGATGCAGAAGCATTCACATTTTTTATATCTTCATAACCAAATGTATTAATCACCTGCTGTGATTGGATCATCAGTCCCTGATACCAAGATCATGAATGTGGTTGGTCTTTTGCAGGCCACTGATTGATAGAGCTCTTTGGTAATTATTTATCTCATATTGATTTGGCCATTATAACTACCTTCAACATCAGTATGTCCAAATTTCAAGGGTAATATTTGGAAGAGTTTTCTCCTAAATGATGATGAGAGAGTAGGGAAAATAAATATCAGATCAGAAAAATTAAAACCATTAAAATCAAATCCTTTTGCTCATTAGAATCAGTAAACTTGATAATGAAGCAAGCCGCTGTTCTAGTGCAGTAAATTATTGAAAATAATCAAAATACTTGCATCACCTGTCACTTCAGAATTTATAAAACACTCTCCAGTAGCATGCCTATTTAATATTCCCTATAATCCTCTACAGTAGTGTGGTATAATGCAAAAATGTATTTGGTCTTTGTCCCTGATTCCTGGCATAAAGCTCCTAAAACCTTTGGAATTTTCTGAGCAGTGGGAGTGTCTCCTATTATTCATAAGGAACCGCTTTGACCATACCTGAATTTATGCTGATAAGATGACTTAGGGTAGGGCCTATGAACAGCTTCAGGGTCAGGCCAGCCACCAGAAAAAATAGTGGTTAAAGAGATGGAACTTTCAGAACACCCCCAGGTAGGGTCTGGGGACTGGAGATTGACCTCTATAAAAACCTTCAAACTACTAGATTCAGACTTCCAGGTTGGTGAACACCCTGAGGTGCTGGGAGGGAGGCACACCTGGAGAGGGCTTGGCAGCTCTGTACCTTGACCTATGTATCTCTTCCATTTGGCTGTTACTGAGTCATATTCTTTGTAATACATTAGTAATAGTAAGTAAAAACTGCTTTCTCGAGTTCTATGAGTTGTTCTAGCAAGTTACATAACATGAGGAGGGGGTCATGGAAATCCCCAATTTACAACTGGTTGGTCAGAAGTGCAGGTAGCACCCTGCAACTTGGGATTGGCATCTGAAGTAGGGACAGTCTTGTAGGGCTGAGTTCTTAGCCTGTGGAGTCTGCACTAATTCTGGGTAACTAGTGTCAAAATTGAGTTGAAATGTGGGATACCCGGTGGTGTCTAGAGAGTTGGATAATTGATTTGCAGGGAAAAAAAGATCCCACAAATTTGATGTCAGAAGTGTTGTAAGTAAAAGCAGTGCAGGTAGGCAGGGCAATATCACTTTTTTTTTTTTTTTTTTTTTTTTACAGATAATAAAAATAAGGCCTACAAAGTTGAATTGATTAACCCAAAGGGTAATCCCCTCTAACAGATTTCATGCTTTATTCTCAAATTCCCTAACACTCCTTCTTTACCTCTCTGTCATTATACAGGGCCTGGTCTCTCACTAGTCAAGGGGTTTCATATTTGGATGTTAAAACTGCAGGAATCCGACTGGCAGCTAGGAACTAGGATAGACCCAGAGTAATCAGGCAATGCAAGCTATTCTCCTCAGAAATTGGGTCACATACTCCTCCTCCTAGAAATCATAGCAAAGCTGCTTGTTGCTATTCATTAAAGTCATTACCCAAATTTTCTCTAAAGTAACTTCTGTTTTCTTTGGCAGCAAGCTGCAGCAGTTGTACAGCAGTTGATTTTCACTAAAGAATGTTCATCTGTACCACAACCTTATTGCAAGAAATAAATGCTATCTATGAAATCAGGGACATCTTTAAGAGAGAGAAACAGGGAGCGGGGTGGGGTGGGGAGAGAGAGAGAGAGGAAAAGATCAGTACATTGCATTAAGCAGGAAGTTGTCAAAGGCTTGACAATCTCTCGCTAATAGTGCTAATGGCATCTTCCTTCAGATGGTAGATCCAAAGTTTAGCCTTAATTGAAAAATGGCAGGGGGCTGTGTGTGTGTGTGTGTGTGTGTGTGCGCGCGTGTGTGTGTTTTGAACAAGGGTGTGGGCGGTAATAGGAAAGTATTTGGATTTAGGCTAAATACAAAAAGCTACATGAAGTGGTAGCAGCAAATAACAACACAGACCAAGTGGCTTGTTGTGCGTCAAACTCATGCATTGCGGGATAATCACATTGTGAGGCAGACTCATCTCCCTGCAGTGGTTGCGTGGGAAATGGAACCCGGGGCTCTATGGGACACTTTAGATCACACTTAGAAAACTTGAAATGGAAAAACCCAGTGATATTCCTCAGACAATTTTATTGTAGCTGCATTAAAAATATGCAAATATTGTCTAACAATGTTAGCTTCATCTTACTTAGCTCGCCCATGCATGACGGATTAAGTGTCATCCTAAGCTGACAAATCTGGGCTATGGTTTCAACACGGCAGCCCCTTGTGAATTTCTTTTCTTCTGAAATGATCTCAGAGAGCTTCGAATGGAATATAACTCCAATAGCAAGTTGGATAGATAGGTGCTGCTGTCATTTTCAAAATCTACAAATCCTGGTGGATGGCCTTCCTTTATTATTATAACAACACACTGAAAGTGCACATCTGACTAATCCTGTTCCTCTTACTATCCTTAATGCTCTCGATACATTTCATGCTTAACTCTCTTGAACAGCTCCCAGGGTCCCGACGCTAACTCCAGTGCTCTGGGTGAGCTCCAGAAGGGCCTCTGTTTTCTGCCCTACGCCTGGTCTCCAGCTTCATTGCTGTCTCTCCACCGCAGTGCGCTCAGTGCCTATGGAGCTAATTGTGTGCCCATACCCTGCTATGCTCCCATATGTTCCCACGTTGTGCAGGAGTCATTAGATTGTGTGCCTGGAGTAAACAGTCTCTCCCACCTCTCCCCTGCCTGACTCCCACTCATCATTCAAACACAGGTCAGGTGTCACATTCTTCTACTTCCAAGGAGCTATTCCTCTCTCTGTCAGGCTGGGTTTTGTGGTTTTGTGGTTTTTTGTCCTTGCTCTGTCTCCACAGCTGTCCTCACTTACTTTATGGTCCCCATATTGACATTGCATCCTTGCCAGGTAGGCCCTGGAGAAGGACACTATGTCTGATTATGTGGCCCTGTGTCTAGCAATATGGTGGCATGTAGCAGTCAATGGATAAAACCAATACGAAACAAGCTCATAGCCTTCCTTCTTGACACAAATATGTTAGAGAAATGTTTTACAGACCTATTGTGACTGTCATAGGTTCTATAAAAGTGGTGTTGACCAAGGTGGGAAAAATGAAATTTTACAAATGTGTTTGGAAAATGCCTAACGTGTATGACACATCTAACAGAATTTAAGGCCAAAGCATTGGGATGATGGGAAGTGGTGTTAATTATGATTGCATTCTGCCGCTGTTTTTAGAATACTTACATCATGTGCTTTAGATAGCACAAAGGATCCTGAAATTATATTTTCACTTAATCTCTTTTGTTTTTCTATTTCTGTGCTTCTTCTGAGTTGGAACAAGGGTATGAAGTGTTAGCAAGAATAAGGGCTTGGAGAAAGGAGAAAGTGTTGATTCAAATGGTTAAGGTTATCTTTAAAGAAAGGAGCTATCCCTAAAGGACCATGTCATGATTTGACAACTGTGTGGTACCCTTCTTTAGTACAAGCGCTCTCCCAAATGTCTCATCAAACTATTCCATGGCTTTTCCTCTCACCACATATCCCCGTCTCAGACGGCAATCTTGCCTTTTACTAAGGAAACAGTAACAGCCCAAAGGGGAACTTCCTCATTTTCCCTCCACAAAATTTAACCAGCCACCTGTGTTGGCTCTCCCTCCTGTAAAAAGGGACAAAGTACCCATGTGCCTATCATTTTTCACAACAGGGTAGAGACCAGCCCCTCTTACCTTCTCATGAGTTTTGCTCCTGGATTATGCCTTATTATTACTTTGTTTTTGATGCAATTGTTCTCTCTTGGTTTATTCCCATTATGGTGCAGTATTTCTCAACTTCAAGTAAATGCGTAAACCATTCCTTAATCTTAAAGTCTTTCCAGGCTTTGCCTCATTGCTCAGTACCATTTCACAGCCAAACTTCTTGAAAGAATCATCTATAATTGCTGCCTCCCCTTCCTCATAGCCCGTTCTCTTTCAATTCAGTGCAGCCGAGATCCTGATCCTACCACCCCAGCCTGTTTACATGAGGCAGGCAGTGACCTCCATGTTGTGTGTGTCAGCACACCTGACTGCTTTCTCCCTAGGTTTCAGTGGCCGCCACACACCTGGTCTCCGCCAGCCTGACCTCCTTCTCAGTCTCTTTAGCTGGCTCCTTCTCTGTTCAGTCACTAAATGTTATTAACTAAAAGGCTTACTCGTAAGGCCCCGCCTCTTATATAATCACCATTTCTCTTTATGTAATTTCAACCACAGCATGTAAAAAATATTACTCATTTGTCAATGATGCCCAGATTTGTATTTCCAGCCTTTAGCAAAAATCTCTAACTCACATATTCAACTTGCCTACTTGAGATCTCCATCAATCTGAATGGCTAATAGGTAACTTAACAAAATAGTCACTTGATTCCACATCTGAACTCTTAAAATTGCCTCCCCTACAGTCTCATCTCTCTCAGTCAACGGCCCTACCATTTGTTCAGTTGCTTAGTCCAGAAATCCAGATGTCAACATGCCCTTTTCATTACATTAACCTTTCCTTCCAGTCCATCTGTAAGGCTCTACCCAGAAAACACGTCTCCTGTGTAACCACTTCTCTGCCTTTTCACTGCTACCACCTGAACTTAATATGGAGTTTGGTAGCAGCTTCCTAACTTATCTCTATTCTTTTCCTCTTGCTCCACACAGCTGTTCAAGTGATACTTCCAATTGCAAGTCAGAGTATGAGACATACTCACTTAAATTGTTCTGGTAGTTGTCTCTGCGCTTGGAATCAAAATCAAAATCCTTAATTCAATCTCAAAGTCCTACATGATCTTCTGTCTGCTTTGTCAATTGACTGTCTGATGACTCACTGATCAAGCTCAGCCTTACTGCCTTCTCATTGTTTACTGAACACATCAGTCTCTGGACAGCATCAGGGCCTGTGGCACAAGTGGGTTCCTCCTGGTGGGCTTTATTCCCCATCAGATCTTCCCATGGCTGCCTCCTTCAGTCATTCACGTCTCATATCATATTTAATGTCACCAGTGAGATCTTCCTTGAATACCTGATTAGAACCCTCCTAACTTCACCTATCCCTACCTAACCCTGAATATATCATCAGGTTTCATATTTTCTTCCCAAAATTGTCCATATGTGTTTATGGGCATAAACATAAACACAAACTTAGTGGTTCATACAGATTAAGTCTCTCTCTCTCTCTCTCTGGCACACACACACACACACACACACACACCGAACAAATTTCAATCCTTAATGGAAAAACCCAGATCCTTTGATTCTTTCCTCTAACCTCAAATCTTAAAAGCTCCCATCTGTTACATGCAGTAGCTGAATCAGGCAGAGGTGATAGTGTATAGATCTTGCCATTCACACTAGAGACAAAGAAAATTTTCAAGACACACAAAGATCTTTGATACTTGGTAACTATTCCGGGGAGGATTATAGCCTGAGAACAGTGGAGAGGACAGAGATTTCAAGAGGAAATAGCAATTGAGCTAGCAAGAGGCTGATTGAAAGGAGAGACGGAGTAGCATGAGGAGTGGAGAGAAAGACCCCTATGGGACAGTCTCAGGAGGACGTGGGCAATTGATGTTGACACGTGACAAATGCCTGCAGAGGGGGGCTCCTTCCTTTTATCCTTCTCCCTTTCTATTTCCTCTTGACTCCAGGTGAAAGTGATAGGAGCTGTGTGCATAAACTGCTTAGATCCCTTCGCTCTGGTCCTATGTGTGAGATGAGCTGGAAGTCCCCTCGCCCCAAGCCATTCTGCAAACCAGGACGCAACTTGTTTCCTATTTTGCCTATGAACAATTGGCTATTTATCTCAGGTAAGAAACACTTATTCTCCCCATTTCAAGCATGATTCCGCTTTCAAACTTAATTTCTGAGGACCGACGGACACCACGCTCAATCTGCTGTGCTGAGTATTCCCAAACCTAAGACAAGGGAACCATTTGTTGGCCTCCATGAGGCTGCTTGCCAAGGCAATGTTGTGTCCTGGAAGTGTGCAGTCTTCCTATCTGAGTGAGCAGAAGAGAATATTTTAGCAGTCCAAGCAAAACACAGCATTAGGAGTCGATAGAAGACAATCAGAATAGGATGGCCCATTGGTTCAATACACTGTGGGAATTAATGGACATGCACCAATTGTCCCTTGAGCTGCAGCCCAGAGCCCCACAGGAATCAGGAACTAGAAATTCAGGAAAGTGGGAGGTAAATATAATAATAAGACATTGGACGTATTACAGAATGAGATGGCATTTTATTTTTTGTCCTGGAGCCAACTGTGCAGTTTCAATGATCTCATGTAAACTGCTCTATTTGTGCTCATGTGAAATCAAGGCCATTCAGAAACAGAGCTGGTCAGCACCTGATGGCCTGAGATGAAAATGTGCACACTTAAATGCTCTAAAATAATGTGATCTGCACAACCTGGGAAAGCAGCGCCCCTGAGAGGAGGAAAGTTCATGTAGATTGGCAAAATGGCACACAGAAGCTGCAAAAATTCAGGAACAGAAATAATCATGATCAGAGAATAAACTAGTGTTAAATTAGTGAAATGTGCTGTCAGCATGAGCACACTGCATGCAAATAAACCATAGGTAATTTAACAGTAATTACCAAAAAGCTGTGTTTTTCTGACCTTCTTTCCAGCATTCTTCTATGTTTATACAAGTTCAGCTTTCCTGTATTTCTTTTTATCAGTCTAGCTTTCATTAGGTCAACTGGGAGGATGCAGCACATGGCTGTGAATGAAATAGCATGAAATATTAGGCTTTTATTGGGATTTCCATGTAGAGAGCTTCAGCTACTCCAGCAATTCCTACGAGCAGTGCAGAAAGTCTTTTCAATATATGCTCACACTTACATATATTAGTGTGTTTATTTTTCACAACGTCATCTATCTCCATTACAGAATCCACTGGTATGATCATTTCAACTATTTCAACTTTTCTCTGCTTGAAAAGCTAATAGAATAAAATCCAAAGAAAATAAATCAAAGTGACAATTTTTTTAGCAAGATCTCCACTACAGTGTCTAGTTGTCTGTGACCTTCAAGGGGAAATTTCTGCCAACATAGAGCCATGAAAGGCAAATCAGGGATTGAGAAACCTTGCTGAATTGTTTCTGAGCACTCTTGTGGATAGAGGCTGTTTGAGTGACTCGGAAGGACTTAAATATGTAACACTGTTACAATAGTTCACATTGGATTATACATACGGCTTCTGGTTGAATTTCAGCACAGATTCAGTAATGCCCTGCCTTCTTTGTTTACCTCTTTCTCCTCCTTTAGACAATCTGTTTGCTGTCAGCTTGGGTGACCCACTGCTTCCTGACTCTCCCTTGATCATCTCACACTGAATACCTTTATCATGTTGGAAAAAAAGAACACAAACTGAAATCTAGTGTTACTTTTTTAAAAATCATCTATTGCCTGAAAACCTAAGTAACAAGAACATGAAGAAGATACACATTGGCACTAAAGAATACAGCATTTTATTCTTCCAAGATATCATCATAATTTTTATTTTGGGCTATATATAACTTGTCAGTCTTATCTGCTACTAGACTGTAAAGTCCATGGGAACAAAGACTGAGTCTGTAATAGAAGTAAGGGTCTGAAAAAGGGCAAAATGTTTTATGAGTTGTCTCTTTAAAACCCCTCGCCCTTTTTGAGGAATGAAAACCTGCATTCCTGCCTGAGGTCAGTAATCAGAGGGGCAGAGGAGTGTTCTTTGTTCTTTGTTTTAAACCACAGGAGGCTCAACAGAATTGTCTGGGCAAAGGGCATGAGGTCATCTTCACCAGAGATAAGGATGATCAGTACCGACAACCATAGTTAAACAGCAATAGCCCAAAGCTGAAAATCCCCTTTAAAAGCTCTGTATTTCTGCTAAAGGGAGAACAATGGATCCTTAAGATCAGAGTCTGCCATCTTCCTCATTTGCTGACAAATTAATAAACTTCTCTTTCCTTTTCCTCAAACCGCTTGTCCTCATTTTTCATTCAGCCTTGGGAACTGGTACTGAACTTTTGGTAACAGAATTTGGCATTCCTGGGTGGGCCCATCCACGCAATGTGGAATGGCACCCCTGATGGCTGCCATGGCTGGAAGAGGCAGGGAGCAGCCCTGGGTCAAGCTGTGAGTCTTTGCCAGTAGAAGCCTCATATTTTTGGGTTAAGAGAGTAAGGGAGTGTCCCAGCAGCTGCTGGAGCCTGTTTAGCTCTGGGGAACTCCTGTCTCTCCCTCCCTGAATTAGACGCAACTCCTGGCAACCTGAACTTTGTTGAAGAAAAGGAAATGCATTTGGGAAGAATCATGACACCTTGGCCATTTTGGTAAGTTCCCTGGTGTGCACACTGAGACCCTTGGTTCCACCCACTCAGGGAAGGTTTTCAAACCTCCCAGCCCTGTCATAGGGCATTTGTTTGTGGCACCATTTGGAAGTGGAAGTCATGGTTGAGCAGCACTAGAGAACCTGGGGAATTCATTCCCTTTTGGATTAGAAGTTGGTTCTCATTTATTTGTACAGTTCCCATTTGTTGGTGGGCCTTGGCATTTGAGATTGTTTGTGTTGGGAATTCCCTGTATTGTCAACTTGTCAAGTTATGTTTGTTGTTATTATTTGTGAGTTTTGTCCTAACGTGGGAGGCTTTGTTTCTGTTCCAACTGAAAGTCCCTTGGGAGCATTTTGTCTGAGTGGCCAACTTATAGCTATAAGTCTATGTCTAAAAAGAGAATTGTGTTATTGTAATACCACTTGGCCAATGTATGTGCTGGAGTGTGAGGAGAAGTGGCCATTGAATGGAACCTTAAATTATTACAGTATCTTGTTTTGTCAAAGGTCAGATAAATGAGATGAGCTCTCATATGTGCAATCTTTCATGCGGTTGCATAATAAAGAAGCTGAAAGGCCTGAGGCAAAGTTAATGATAAGGGTAGTCAGACCCCAAGTGATAAAATAGGGGAAGAATTAACCAGGTTGGCTCTTTCAATCCATTCTTCTCAGTGTTTAGAGCACTGTTGAGCACTTCTTGTAGGGCAGGCCTAGTGGTGACAAATGTGCTCAGTGTTTGCTTTTCTGGAAAGGATTTTATTTCTCCTTCATTTATAAAACATACTTTTGCAGGATTCACAATTCTTGGCTGACAGTTATTCTGTTTAAGAATCTAATGATGGACCCCAATCTCTTCTGGCTTGTAAGATTTCTGCTGAGAAGTCTGGTGTTAGTCTGATGGGTTTTCCTTTGCATGTTACAGGAATAGGAAAAAGACAGTGATGTCTCCTCTTGCTACTTCTATTTAACATTCTACTTGATGTTCCATTCAGGCTTAGTGGACAAGATAAAGGAATAAAAGGCATCCAGATTGGAAAAGAAGTAAAACTATTTCTATTCACAGATCCCAGGAACTTGCATATAGAAAATCCCAAGAAGTCCACAGAAAAACTCTTGCAGTTAATGAGTAAGTTCACAAGATTGTAGGACACTAGATAAATACATAAACATTAATTGAATTTTGTATATTAACTATGAACAATCCTAAAACGAAATTAAAAAAAGAATTTTATTATGATAGCATAAAAAAGAATAAATTCTTATAATACATTTAACTAAATAAGTGCAAGACCTGTATACTAAGAACTACAAAACTTCTTTGAAAAAAATTAAAGAGCTCTAAATAAATGGAAGATATTTTATGTTCATGGATTGGAGGATTTAATATTGTCAAGATGGCAATACTCCTCGAATTGATCCACAGATTTTATGCAATCTCTATCATATTTCCAGTTGTGTTTACTTTTATTATAAAATTCATGTGGAAATACCTGAGATCCAGAATAACCAAAAGAATCAAAAAAACAAAGAACAAATTTTGATGACTCCAACACTTCCCAATTTCAAAACTTACTAAAAAGCTATAGTAATCAAGAAAGTATGATACTGGCATAAGAATAGACATACAGATCAATGAAATTGAATTGAGAGCCCAGAAATAAATCCTTAAATTTATGGTCAATTACTTTTTGACAAGTGTACCCAGACAATTCAATGGGAAAGAAAATAGTCTTCTCAGCAAATGATATTGGACAAGTGGATATCTATATACAAAAGAATGAAGTTGGACTACTAACTTATAACAAACAGAAAATTAACTTAGAAAAATCAAAGACCTAAATGCAAAAGAGAAAACTGTAAAACTCTCAGAAGAAAAAATAATCATATATCTACATAGTCTTGGATTAGGCATGATTTCTTAAATATGACACCAAAAGCACGATCAACCCCCCCAAAAAAGAAAAACCAGATAAATTGAACTTAAGTATTAAAAATTTTGAGCTTCAAAAGACACTATCAACAAAGTAAAACAAAAATGCACAGAACATAAGAAGATATTTTCAATTAATTATTTTATAATTCAAT
>RJWJ010023658.1:0-13914 GCA_004363605.1 Indri indri | reverse complement strand
CTTAGGCTTTTGTATGTGGTATAAAATACAATTTAAAATAATTATTTTTGTATATGGATGTCAAAATGTTTCATCATCATGTTTAAAATAGTATCCATAACTCATTGATTTACTTGAGCACTTTATAAAAATTCAATTAAAGACAAATTTATGTTTATTCCTAGACTGTCCATGCTTTTCTATTGATTTGTAAATATACTCTTACACCAATAGCATAGTGTCCTGATTACTGTCCTCTCAAAATCAGGTAGTAAAATCCTCCAACTTTGTCTTTCTGTTATGAAATTGTTTGGTTATTCTAGGTCATTTATATTTTACATAAACTTCAGGATCAGTCTGTCAGTTTCTACAAAAGCATGTTGGGGTTTTGACTGGGATTGTATTGACTCTATACAGCAATTTGGGAACACTTTAGATCTGAATAATATTGAGTCTCTCCATTAGTAAATAAGGTATAACTCTTTATATATGTAGGTCTCTTTAGATTTCTCTTAGCAATGCTTGGTAGTTTTAGGAATACAGGTCTTACAAATGTTTTTAAAATTTATCAAGTGCTATTTAATATTTTTGCTATCATTTGAAATGGTGCTAGTTTTTGTAAGTTTACACTTTCAATTGTTTTATATATATAAATATATAATTATATATTATATATAATTACATATAATATATATTTTTATATATATGAAAATTGATTTTTATATGTGGACCTTGAACTTTGTGACCTCATTAAACTCACTTATTAGGTTCACCTTTTTTTATAGCTATCTTAGTATTTTCTATATAAGATGATTATTCTATCTGTGAGTAAAAGAAATTTTATGTCTTCCTTTCTGATTTACATGTCTTTTATGTGTTTTTCTTGCTTTACTTTATGTTAGGACCCCAATTCCTACAATGTTAAATAAAATGGCCAGAACAGACATCCTTATCTTGATCTCAATCTTAAAAAGAAAACAATCAATCTTCAACATTATATAAAAAGTTAGTTACAGATTTTTCAAAATATTCTTTATTACATCAAGGAAATTTTCTCTTATTAGTTTGGCAAGAATTTTATTTTTATGAACCATGAATCGGTACTGAATTTTGTTAAATGCTTTAGATGTATCTCTTGAGATGATCATACTTTTTATTTTTTAAAATTATTAATATTATACATTCTATTCTATTGTTAAACCAATCTTGCATTCCTGAAATAATCCCCACTTGGTCATTATGTATTATCTTTTTTATGTATTTGTTGTTTGATGTGTTAACATTTTCTAAGGATATTTGTTGCTACTCTTGTAAGTGATATTAGTCACTGTTTTTCTTTCCTTAAAATGTTTTCGTGTGGTTGGTATCAAGGTAATGCTATCCTTGGAAAGTGTTTTCTGTCCTATTCTGAAAGGGTTTGTATAGAATTATTAATGCTGTTTTTAAATATTCAGTGAATTTAAGAGTAAGTCATCTGGACCTAGAATTGTCTTTGTGAGAAGATTTATAGTTAGAACAATAATTCTTTTAATACATATAGAGGTCTCTTCCCAAGTATGCATTTGTAGTTTGTGTCTTTCAAAAAAATTTTCCATTTCAGCTGCTTTTAGATTTGTTGAAATGAATTTGTTCATAATGTTTTTTATTATCTTTTTAGTGTCTGCAGTAAGGATACTGATGTTCTCCTTTTCACTTCTAACATTAGTAATTTTTGCCTTTTTTCTTTCTGAACATTCTAGGTAGATATTTATGAATTTAATTGATTTGTTCAAAGAAGTATCTTTTTATTTCATTATTATGCTGGTACTTTCTGTTTTATTAATATCTACTCTTATAGTTCTTATCCCCTCTCTTCTATTGCCTAGGTATAATTTGCTCTTCTTTTTCTAGTCTCTTAATTTGGAAATACAGATATGGGCTTGAAACTTACTTTTTTCCTAATATTTCCGTTTAATGATATGAATTTCCAACTAAACACCCTTTTACCTGCATCCCACATATTTTGATATGCTGTGATTTCATTTTCATTCAATTTAAAATAATTTCTCTTTTCTCTTTGGATTTCTGCATTGACCTGTGGTTTATTAGAAGTGTGTTCTTTAGTTTCTAAATATTTGTGAATTTTATCCATACATCTTTCTGTTATTGACTTTTTAAGTTGAATTTTGTTGTAATCTGATAACTTACTTAATATTACTTCCATTTTTAAAATCTTTAAACACTGATAATGGCCCAGAGTATAGCATATCTTGATGAAGTTTCCACATGCCCTTGAAAATATCTAATCTATAGTTGTATGGTGAAGTTTCTTATAATGTCAAGTATGTCCAGTTGGTTGATAGCACTGTGCAAGTTTTCTATACTTTTGCTGAGTTTCTATTTAATTGCTCTATCAATTACTAAAAGGGTAGAGTTGAATTTTTATAGCTATAATTGAGGATTTATCTGGGATATTTGTTTGTTGTTTTGTTAGTGCTACCAAATATTGATTCCTGTATTTTGAATCTCTGTTATTATGTGAACACACATTTAGGATTGTTATAACCTCTTAAAAATTTACCCATTTTCTAATTTCCTGATTCTCTATGTGAGGTGTATAATATTGTTAAATTGACTTTTTTTAATCCATCATTTTACTTTCTTCTCTTTCCTGTCTTCCTTGGGTTTTTTTGAGATTTTCTATTTGGATTTTTGTTTTAATGATTAGATTTCTTATTCACTATTGGCTTATTAGATATATCTGTTTGCTTTTTTATCTGATGGTTACTCTAGAGTTTGCAAGATGCATCTTTAATTATCGTAATTTACCAACAAACATAAAATACCACTTTATGCACAGTATACTTCTATTTCTCCCTTCTATTCTTTGTGTTAATGTTTTACATTCTACTTTTATATGTTTTATAAATATATTTGTGTGTGTATATGTGTGATAAATATATATATAGTTATTTTAGAAATATATTATGCTATAAATATAAATAATTTTTAGTTTAAATTTCTAAATGGTCAATTATCTATTAAAAATATTGAATAATAAAAATATTTTATATTTCTCACATATGTATTATTTCCAGTACTTTTCAATCTTTCCTGTAGGTTCAAATTTTCATATTATCATCTTTATTCTTCATGATCAACTTCCTTTAACAATTTTTTATAGTGCAAGTCTACTGAAATTGAAGTGTCTCACATTATGGTTTTCTAAAAAAAACTTTATTTTGTCTTTAAGTTTGAAAGCTGTTTTAGCTGGTAAGAAACTCTAGATGCACAGGTTCTTTTCTCCTTCTCTTTAGTACTTTAAAGGAGTCTCTCCACAGAGTTTTGGCTTTCATAGTTTCTGACAAGTCATCTGTTCTCTTTGGTCCTCTATGTATCAATACATAATGAGTCTTTGTTCTTTGGCTGCTTATTTTATCTTTAAATTTCACTTTAAGTTATTTGATTATTATGTGCCTTTCTGTGGTTTTATTTATGTTTACTTTGCCTGAGGTCATTGAGCTTCTTGGATTTGCAGGTTTATAGTTTTCACGAAATATTGAAAACTTTTGGCCATTATTACTTCAAATAATTTTTCTATCCCCATTTTCTCTACTGTCTTTTTGGAATTTCACTTATAAACATGTTAGTGTCCATGGATCTGCTCTACAAGTCCCAAATGATCTGTTTATTTTTTGTTTAGTCTTTGTCACTGTATTTTATGTCTTATGAACAGTTTCAATTTTTATGTCTTCATGTTTACTGATCTTATCTCATGTAATACCAAATCTGTATGGGTGTATGTGTGTGTATATATATATATATTTCCATTTCAGACATTATATTTTCTGAATCACATCCAGTATATAATATATATATGTATATATTATATGTTCCAGATATTATATTTTTCATCCCTTGAAGCTGTGTTTAAATAGCTTTCATAAACTCTTTTTTTCCTTTGGGTAAATACTCAGTGGTGGAATAGCTGGATCAAATGGTAGGTCTACTTTTAATTCTTTGAAGTATCTCCATACTATTTTCCATAGAGGTTGTACTAGTTTGCAGTCCCAACAACAGTGTGTAAGTGTTCCTTTCTCTCTGCATCCATGCCAGCATCTGTTATTTTGGGACTTTTTTTTTTTTAATTTCAGAGTATTATGAGGGTACAAACATTATGGTTACACTTTATGTCTTTGCCTCACCCAAGCAAGGGTTAAAGGCATGCCCTTCCTCCCTACAATGCTCCCTGTGTCCCTTAGTTCCAGGTTTACTCCCCTCATCCCCCTAATTCCTCGAGAGTATTACTGCTATGTGATCACCCTAGTGTTGATCAGTTAGTACCAACTTGATGGCAAGTACAAGTGGAGCCCATTCTTCCGATCTTGTGGTGCCTCACTTTGGATAATGGGCTTAAGTTTAATCCAGGAAAGTATAAGAGGCTCTAGATCACTGTCGTTTCTTATGATTGAGCAATATTCCATTGTATATACATACCAAATTGTAATAATCCACTCATGGATTGACGGGCACTTGGGTTGTTTGCACATCCTTGCAATAGTGAATTGTGCTGCCATAAACATTCGGGTGCAGATGTCTTTATCATAGAATGTTTTGCGCTCTTTTGGGTAGATGCCTAATAGTGCTATTGCTGGGTCGAATGGTATTTCTATTTTTAGCTCTCTGAAGTATCTCCAAATTCTTTTCCACAGAGGTTGCACTAATTTGCAGTCCCACCAGCGTGTAAGAGTGTTCCTGTCTCTCCGCATCCTCGCCAGCATTTGTTGTTTTGGGATTTTTTGATAGAGGCCAGTCTCATTGGGGTTAGGCGATATCTCATTGTGGTTTTGATTTGCATTTCTCTAATGATTAGAGATGTTGAGCATTTTTTTATATGTTTGCTGGCCATTATTCTGTCTTCTTTTGAAAAGTTTCTGTTCATTTCCTTTGCCCATTCATTGATGGGGTTGTTTGATTTTTTCTTGTTGATTTTTTTGAGTTCTAGATAGATTCTGGTAATCAGCGCTTTATCAGATGTGCGTAGAGAGCAAATATTTTCTCCCATTCTGTGGGCTGACTATTCTCTCTAATGATAGTTTCCTTGGCAGTGCAGAAGCTTTTTAATTTGATTAGATCCCATTTATTTATTTTTGTTGCTGCAGCGATTGCTTTGGGGTTCTTCTTCAAGAATTCCTTGCCTAGGCTGATGTCTGAAAGGGTCTTCCCAACATCTTCTCTTAGAATTCTTAAGGTTTCATGTCTTAGGTTTAAGTCTGTTATCCATCTTGAATTGATTTTTGTGAGAGGTGAGAGGTAGGGGTCCAGTTTCATTCTTCTGCATGTAGCTATCCAGTTTTCCCAGCACCATTTGTTGAAAAGAGGTTCTTTTCCCCAGCGTATATATATTTTTTTATTTCAGCATATTATGGGGGTACAGATGTTTAGGTTACGTATGTTGCCCTTACCTCCCTGCCCCCGAGTCTGAGTTTCAAGCATGTCCATCTCTCAGATGGTGTGCATTGCACTCTTTGTGTATGCATATACCCGTCCCATCCTCCTCCTCCCCCCTGCCCAACATCCAATAGATGCTATTCTTATATGTACACTTATGTGTTGATCAGTTAGTGCCAATTCGATGGTGAGTACATGTGGAGCCTATTCTTCCATTCCTGTGATACCTCACTTCGAGGATGGGCTCAAGATCTATCCAGGAAAATAAAAGAGGTGCTAGATCACTGTCATGTCTTCTAATTGAGTAATATTCCATTGTATACATATACCAAATTTTATTAATTCACTCATGAATTGACAGGCACTTGGGTTGTTTCCACATCCTTGCAATAATGAATTGAACTGCCATAAACATTTGGGTGCAGATGTCTTTATTATAGAGTGTCTTTTGTTCTTTTGGCTAGATGCCTAATAGTGCTATTGCTGGATCAAATGGTATTTCTATTTTTAGCTCTTTGAGATATATCCAAATTGTTTTCCACAGAGGTTGCACTAATTTGCAGTCCACCAGCAGTGTAAGAGAGTTCCTATCACTCCACATCCTCACCAGCACTTGTTTTGGGACTTTTGGGGGGTATTTCTTTATAGCAACACTAACAACCTAAGACAATGGCATTGTATTTTTAATTTTGTTACCCACACATTTGCTGTTATTGGAAGGTGAATTCTTTGTATGTTGATTTTGTATCATGTGAATTGTTGAACTCACATATTGACTCTAGGGATATTTTTGTAGATTCCTTATGATTTTCCCCAGATATAATCATGTCATCAGCAAATAGTGACAGTTTTTTTTTTCCCAATTTGTATGCTTTTCCCCCAGTAGAACATATAGTGTTATTTTGAACAAAAATAATGAGAGCAGATACTCTTGTTTTGTTCCTAATCTAGGAGGAAAATCATTCAGTCTTTCACTGTTAAATATGAAGTTAGTTGTAGATTTTATATAGATGGGTTTTTGAATTTTTTTAGGATCCATCTTGATTTATTTGTAGTGTTTTTGCATATATTTCTTTGCTCAGTTTTCTGAGTGATTGCTCTATGTATTGCAATATACATATGCAACTTATAGTCAATGTGCTCAAATATCAATGCTTGGACACTTTGGATGAAATGTAGAAACCTATTTAGGTCCCTTAACCCTCCCCATTTTTTCATTAATCTTAAGTATTTAACTTTTCTTCAGTATTTCCTCTCTATATATTGAGCACTACGTAAGATGGTGCTATAATTTTTACTCAGCCATCATCATGATTTAGACAACCAATTAGTATATTATATTTAATCCTGTGTTTACCCATTCTGATGTTCTCTTTTTTTTTCCTGACATTCTAAGTTGTCTTCTATTATCATTTGCTTTCTATTTAGAGAGCTTTCTTTAGTCAATCTTTAAAGGAGGGTTTGCTACTGACAAATTGGCTTAATTTTTCTTTATTTCTCCTAATTTATTATCTTTTCTTCAGATATGGAATTTATGGCTGAGAGTTCTTTTGTTTCAAAACTATTGTGCCACTTCCTCCTGACCTTCGTGGTTCCAGATGAAAAATTTACTCTCATTCTAATTGTTTTCCAGCTATGGGCAAGATGTCATTTTGTTTGGCTGCTTTGAAAATTTTTCATTTGTCTTTAATTTTCAGACATTTTGGTATTATTTGCAGTGGATTTTTCTTGTCTTTCCTTTTTTTTAAAAATGTATCCTACTTGGGTTTTACTCAGCTTCTTAAAACTATAAGTTTGTATCTTTTTCCCCCAAGTTTGGAAAGTTTTCAGCCATTATTTGTTTTTTAGGTCCCACACTGTCACCTCTCTTTCTGAGACTTCAGTGACAGAGACCTAAGTTCTCTTGTTAGTGTCCCACTGAAACCCAAGTCTCTGTTCTGTAATTTTATTTTTCAGTTTATGTTCTCTGTGCTCAAATTAGACAAATTTTATTGATTTGTCCTCACATTCACACAGTCTATCCTTTGCCATCTCCAATCTACTACTGAGCTCATGTATCAAGTATTTTATTTCATTTCCTGTAGTCCTTGGTTCCATAATTTTGGTTTAGTTATTTTTGGTAGCTTCTATCTCTTTGTTGAAATTTTCTATTTGTTCATTTGTTTCCCGAGAATTTTAAACTGCTTATTAAAGTAGTTCTATGTATGCCTAACTTCCATGTGAAAGAAAAGACATAAATGAGAAAAAAGTAGTTCTGTAGTGTTTTCTTTGGCACCCTTGTCATTGCCAGACATGATGGCTCACACCTGTAATCCCAGCACTTTGAGGCAGAGGTAGGAGCATCAGTTGAGCCCAGGATTTCAAGACCTATCAGGGCAACATAGTGAGACCACGTCTCTAAAAATTATTTTTAAAAAATTAACCAGGCATGGCAGCACACATATGTAGTCTCAGCTACTAGAGAGTTTGAGGCAGGAAGATGGCTTGAGCCCAGGAGTTCGAGGCTACAGTGAGCTGTGATTGCACCACTGCGCTCCAGCCTGGGTGACAGAGTGAGGCTCAGTCTCTAAAATATATATAAATAAATAAAAATGAAAAATAAAAAAACCCTTGTCAGATAATTGCAATACACTAGTCCCCTATTACACATGTTTTTGCTTTCTACAGTTTCAGTTACCTGTGGTCAACCATTGTCTGAAAATATTAAATGAATGATTCCAGAAATAAACAATTTATAAGTTTTAAATTACATGCTGTTCTAAGTAATCTAATGAAATCTTACTCATTACTGCTCTGCCCTGCCCTGAACATGAATCATCTCTTTGTCCAGTATATCCATGCTGTGTAGGCTACCCATCTGTTGGTCACTTAGCAGCTGTCTCTGTTATCAGATTGAAAAACCACAGTGTATATAAGGTTCGGTATTATCTGTGGCTTCAGGCGTCCACTGTAGGTCTTAGAATGTGTGCCATGGACAAGGGAGAACTACTGTATCTGATTTTTCTGTGTTATCATTTGTTGATTGACTTTTCTCATTCAAATTATGGTTTTCCTGGTTCTTGATATCATGAGTGGGGTTTAGATTGTTTCCTGAACTCTGGATACTATTTACATATTTAGTTTAATTAATTTGTTATTTACTTACTTACTTACGTATTTCCCTATCAAACAATGCCCTTGTTGAGGTATAGTTCTAGGATCTGATATGCGGGTATGTTTGGCTTCTCACTGGGCACTATAGATACATACCATCACAGCAAGAATGGAGCACTGACTCACCCTGGCTGGTTGCAGGTGTGGGCATGAAAGTCCAACTTCTCCCTAGGCCCCACTGACACCTTACCTTCCCAGCAAAAGTGAGCTCCAGTGAGGATTGCTTATTGCGTTCTCGTGAGAGTGCATGCTCTACCTGATAGTGGGTTCCACTGACACCAGGGATGGAGGGAGCCGAGGACTGCCTCAGAAGACATTTTTTTTTTTCCTACAGGATTGGGACAGAAGCTCAGCTCCTCACTGAAGCCCACAAACAACACGGCTGGGGAGGCGGAACAGTGGAGTGTCAGCTGGCCTTGCGTCATACCTTGTCCCCTCCTTGGTACCAAGTGGGTGAGCATGTTCAGCTTCCCCTGTCCCGCTGACACTGAGCCCGGTGAAGTGGGGTGCTGACCAGTCTCACCTGAACCCCACATTAATCTCCTGCTTCTTGTTGAGGTTGGAGGCTGGGCTCACAGCTGCACCCTACTGACACCATCCTGGGTTGGGGGAATCAAAGCACTACCTGCTTCTTCGGGGTGGGGTGTCAAAGAGCTGCTGCTTGCACAGGTGGTGGGAGGGTGGGGCAGAAGGTAAGCTCCTCTATCAGCCCTGCTGAAACTGTTTGGCATGGGAGGGTTCTGCTGGTATTTGGCTAAAGTATGGTGAATATTATCAAAGAAGACTTCTGTTCTGTTAGGCCATCCTTTTCCTAGTCCTTCAGTGAGCGGGGAACAGGCTTTTCTTGGACTCTTTTTTTTCTTTCTTTTTTTTTTTTCTTGTGCCTGTTGGCAGTTCTGGTTAGAGATTCTGCAGGGCCCCATCCAGAAAATATGAGAGTCAAAAAGAAAACCCAGGGAATTCACCACAGTGTCTTTTTTCAAGTCCTGAGTTCCTCAGGCAGTTATCCTCTTCTTGGTACCTTTCAGACTCTGCCTATGCATGGTATGCCCAGCGTTTTATATTTGTAAGGAGAGTCCGTGAGGAATAGGGCTAACCCATCTTCTAATCCATCATTGCTAGGACTGCAAGCCAAGACACTTTTTTTCTTTAATTTTTATGGATACATAATCGTTGTACACATTTACGGAGCTCATGTGATATTTTGCTACAGGAACACACTTTGAATGATCAAATACAGGTAATTGGGATATCCGTCCCCTCAAACATTTATCATTTCTTTGTGCTGGGAACATTCCAATGTAGATAAAAGGCATAAGTTCTAGTGTTTGAAAGCACAGTAGAATGACCATAATTAGCAATAATTTATTATAAATTCAAAAATAACTAGAAAAGAATATTAGTAATGTTCTAACATAAGATGTACTTTAAAAAAATTCTGTTATGTATAGCAAGACCTCGAGGCTAGAAAGAAGCAGGTTATAAATTTCATTCAAATCTAAAAGTTTCTGATTTGATTGACTTAAAGTTAGCAGGATAATGAGCTCTCTGTTATAATCTCAATGTGAACAAAGGGATGCCCCACTCAAAAGCAACGGCATATA
The DNA here is from genome assembly GCA_004363605.1 of Indri indri. NCBI lineage: Eukaryota > Metazoa > Chordata > Mammalia > Primates > Indriidae > Indri > Indri indri. The sequence goes on along the minus strand of RJWJ010023658.1, from coordinate 3,748 downwards.
GGACCTGGCTATACAGACAGAAACTATCGACCAATCTATAGTCCAAAAGTGAAGTGAGTAGACCTGATCTATGTTAATAGAAGTCAGAGTGGTGGTCACTGCTATGGGGGTGGGCAGTGACAGATCTCCAGGAAGGTTTCTGGTATATTAGTTATGTTGTTTATTGACCCAAGTGTTGGTTACACTGGTTCATTTATATTATGTATGCTATACTCCAATAGAAAGCTTAAAGAACAGTTCACTACAGGAAATCTATAAGCCAGAAAAAAAAAAATCTTAAGAATAGGACATCTTTCTTGGAAGCGACAATACTTTTTCTCCTTTTTTGCAGTTCGAAATTAGTACACTAACCTGTTTAACTCAGTATTTAGAGAATAAAACGATTTTTATTTTAGATTTCTTTACTCTGTCCTCCAAATCCTATTCTGAATAAATTTTAAAAAATCAAACGGTAGGTGTAGATACTAATTTGCAACTCTAAATGCCTTTTGTAAAATATGTTCTTTATTATTCAAAAGAAAAAAGAGAGAAAAAAATTGTAATCTATCTTTATTATTTTGTCCTTTGCTTGAAAAACAAGAAAATATTGTCAAAGAAAAAAAGGGAAAAAGTCTTTTTCCTGACATTATTATTATAATATGTTTATAGCACAGTATCAATTCTTTCCTGAAAATAAAAAAATGCAAATGTATTAGGATGCTGAAGATTCAAAATCATGAAATATGACTATAATATGACCTTGGCAGAGGAACGCAAAGAAAGGCAAACATAAGAAGGCACCACCCTGATCCCAGGATTATACCAATAATTTAGCAGTCAATGTTTTTGTCATACAGCCATGTTTCCCAAAATAAATTATTCCAGTTCCAGTACTGCTGCTACCTCTGCAATTGCTTTTAAAATAGAACGCATTCTTATGCTAAGTAAGTGTGCTGCTGTGGTGCTGAATATCATTTCTTATTCTGAGACTAGAATATTAAAAATAAATATTTACAGCTCCTGTGATAATAAAAGAAACACAACATGAACTCCCGTGATAATGTTATGTAAAGCAAAAAAGTGAAAACATTTAAATGCTAAACATATAAAGAAAACAAAGAACAAAAGCAATCATTTGATGTGTTAGAAAACATTGGCTTGAAATGAATGATTTGCCGATAAGGAATTTTGTCATTTTAAATCTATCCTTTTTTATTAAATTAGATAAGCCCATTATCATATAACAGCGTAGAACTTTATTAATTAATTTTCTACTAAGACAAATAAATGTCCTTAACACACTGCAGACAAATAAAACCCCCACCAAAATCCTGGTTTAATTATTTCCCTAATAGCACCTTGGAATCAATACATCAGCTAACTCCCCACTGCCAAGACTTAATCGCTATGGCATTTGTTTGCTTTTATGTGGTTTCAAGCAATCAAAAGAAAGAGGAAAAAGAGGAGAGGAAATGAATTTCATTCATATTATAATGACAACTTTTAAAAATTACTGATTTAATTCATTTCAAGGAGAAGAAAGCAAGGAAAGGCAACGGAATAAAGAACACAAACCCTGGTATGTCTCACTTTTCTTCACTGGCTTCCAGTGTTAAGAAAAACAAAATCGATCTTCTCACATCTGGACTCCAACTTCACCTCCAAGATAAATCAAAGAGCTGAGCAGCAGGTCATGACTCCAGACTCAGGTTAAGGTCCTGATTCTGTCACCAGTTGGCTGTGTGACTTTACAAGGCTTCCTTCCCTTTCCTATCTTCGTATCTCTTTATGTCTTCAACACAGAAATGCTTGAGCGTTGTGAATTCCTTTCAGAAAAATATGGTTTGATCTCAGCATGACATGGTGGTTGTAGAAGCAAGTACCCCTTCTGAGTAGCTGGGAAATCACAAACTATGCTTTATAGAAGAAATGCATTCCATTAAGTTGTTTATAATGCATATTTTCTCAAAAACAAATAGTACTGTGTTATTCACTCTCATGATGCAATCCACGTTGTGTTCCTATAAGGAAAAAATAAATTATCCAGAGAAGACGACATTCAGATTCGGATTCTACAGAGATTTATTCGTTGAATATTGAAAGTATGCCTAGCAGTATGGTAGAAATTTGTACATGTTTCATGAAAATTAATCCTCGGGACAACCAGTTATGAATTTTATTTATTTTTTAACAATAAGGTCAATAATGTAGATGCTGGGGCTCAGTGTAGTTCAGTGACTTGCCAAGGTGACAGAGGCAAGTAGCTATGTGAAGGTTTTAAACTGGGCCCTTTGCTGTGTGCTTCTCAGGCAGTAAACTCTTATTAAGAAAAGGGAGGTGCCCTTACAAAAACTCAAAATAGATGTCCTGCTTGGCCTGGCACCCAGCAGCTCTGCCTTGTGGCAGTTTTATCTTTGCAGACTTTCTTTGCCTATGTGCTGCTCCTTGCTCCTGTGTCTCTGACCTCCCCCCTACCCGTCAGAACCTGTCACCTGGGCCTAGAAATAGTAATATAAACTTTGTCTAAGAGCCTGGTGACTTCATAGCTGCCCAAACAGGAAGTTACCTTATTTTGTATCTCTGCAATTTCTAGAAGAGCTATGCTGTGTTACTGACTTGCTAGGAAGTATGTGTGTGGCATATGTGTTTCTTCCTTTATTCTGCAAACTTTTTTTTTTTTTTTTTAGGAATTACATGTGTCCCGCACTTCAGTAGATACTGGGAGTATAGCAGAATCCTACCAGTAACAGCCTAAGGAGGGAGACAGGCTATCAACAAACAATCACAACTGTGCTGGCTAAGTCCCAGGACAGAGGCATGCATGAGAGTCTGCGGATGAGCAGAGGATTCTGCCCAGCCTTGGGGAGCAGGCCAGGAAGGCTCTGCAGAAGTGCCTTGAGGTTCCAGCAAAATGAATGGTTGCCTTGCTCTGAAGTTTTCTATGTTTGAAATTTTAGACTCTGAAAAATCAATTATGTTGTACTGTGCCAACTTAGAATTTGCCCTTAAGAAATGAACTCTATTACCACTCTCCGAAAGAGCTAATCAAATGAACACCGGACGGAGTACCACCTTGAGCACATTTCCTCACTAAATCTTCATTTTCTTGTTGATTGTTGGTTCCTTCCCTTCATAATGAGGGACTGAAGGCCAGTTCACTTCATAGGTTCTTTTGAGTTGATAAATCCCCCTAAATCTCTGCATGAGAACAGCTGATAGTCCTTTCCGTGTCAATGAACATTAGATATTACCAAGGTCATCAAAATATCTTTATAACAGTATTTAACCTACAATCAAAGTAATAAGCCTTATTTATAAGATGGAATGATTACAAGTGTTAATTTGTAGAGGAGTTGCTAATCTATCCTGAGTTCCTAGTGCATCTGGTCCACTTGCCAGATAGTACACGCTTTTAAAATACCAGTCTTGTCCACTTTGTCCCCAGGCTTCTCTTAATGTCTATACACTGATGAGCTTTAAAGGGATGGGTAGATAAGAAAGAGGTAATGGGAAGAAGAATTAGGTGTGTTAATTTTGGAGTTCTCATTCCTAACAGCTAGGACTGTTGTTTTGTGTAGGGACACTCCAGATTTTAGCCCAGAAAAGCTACTTGCAGGAATCCGGTGCCACCAGAGTCTGGGAGCTCAGGAGGAAACGGTGACAGGCTGGATATGAATCCAAAAGTGCTCTGACTTGCAGCCTCTCCTGGTCTGAGCCTCTTAGCCATTTAAAGAAAGAACCTGGGCAGACTGCTGGTCAGATGTCTTGA
>RJWJ010023657.1:0-25590 GCA_004363605.1 Indri indri | reverse complement strand
GTGGCACCCAGCGCGGAGTGTATGCTTCAGAAATGCATCTTTAAGTGCGTGCTACTTAAATGCCTATCTCTCAAACTAAATTTGGTTTATTCCTCCAGTACATAGGGCTATTGGAAAGGCCGTGGATCCGCAAGCAGTGTACCTTCTGCTCGGTCGTTTTCATGCTTAATTAAAGCATGAGAATGTGTTCCATGATTGCCAGAGTTACCTTGGAAATGCAACAGCATCCAATTACTTGGACACCAGAGGCAATTTGTTTCCTGAATTTGGCAATATGGGCCCATAAAACTAATCTGCTACCTGTGATGCTGGCTATTTTTAATGGATTTAGCCTCATTTAATTATTTCTAAATGTAATTGCATGATGTTAAATCAGTTTCAGTTTCAGCACCTTCAGTCAAGGATGGGAACGGGGGTGAGAGAAGCAAGCCACGCCCCACTGCGGTGGGTAGAAACCTGGCGGGGGAAGGGCCAGTTATCAGACAAGTCCCTAACTTGAGGTCCTTTCCCCACTGCACTCACAGCATGAGGCCTGGGGTCGGGGGATAGGGGCGCCTGTAGGCAGGTCTTGGGCAGTCATGTTAGCTGCTGGCAGGCCATTTAAATGTCAGGGACTCCATCTGCAGTGCTGTGCCTAGCAATTAAGAATTTCTTGGAAATAAGTCAGATGAACAAATTGGACACTTGCCACCTCTGAACTTGTTGCCTGCCAAGCGGTTCCCAGGCACTTAACTCTGCTACATATGGCTTTATGTTTGCAGGAAGCGGGTAGGTGGGGGTGGCCGTGGAGGAAAAGGCTGCTGGCCAGAAGTGGCCATAGAAACCCTCACTGCTGAGTGAGTGTGAAGACACGGATCTCTCCAGCTCACCCAGCCCAAACCAAGCCAGTTCTCCTGCCAGGCTGGGGTTAGGAGCTTTTAGCCGCAAGGCAGAGGGGGCCTCGTTTAGCCTCATTTTGCTTGCCTGAGTAATAAGGGTAGTTAGATTAGAAGGGTAGTTCCAAAGGTGTTTTCCTGGGAACCATAGCCCCAGGCAATTTCTTAGGAACATAGTGGGTCTTTGGTTAAATCTCTCTCTCTCTCTCTCTCTCTCTCTCTCTCTCTCTCTCTCTCTCTCTCTCTCTCTCTCTCTCTCTCTCTCTCGGTGCCAGGAGGGTACATTAGCAAATTAGTTCAGCTGTGTCTGGCCTAGGTACCATCCCTCCTCCCTTTGTGTTAAGTAAAGCCAATTCATGTTCTTTGCAACTATTCTTGCATAAACTGTCCTTTGGAAAAACACTGCCTTAATGATTTTGGATGGTTCTTTCCTACTCTGACATTCCATTGTGACTGTTGGTTTGGGGGAGATGGATTTTAAATATCTGTGGGAGAAAAAAATGGCCCCGGGGTATGGTGTTAAGGGGGAAATCATACAGTTATCTGTGTTAATTTTCATCAAACAAGCCTTCATTTAAATCCTACAAGGCTGCCTCATCAGAATATGTCCCATAGCAATTTAGGGCCATTTGGAGGTGGCACATTGTGTCCTAAAGGAGTCCCTTTCAGCCTCAGAGTTAATAAGCTCTCCATTGGGCTCTAGACTGGATGTTGCCTTTCCCAGGAGGATTTGGATGAAAAGATGTGTAGCAGATGAGAAGGACCTCCAAGGATGAGCAAGTTTTCTGTGGGGTGCCCTGAGTGGGCAAGAAGGATTATCCAAGAGATTTATACGTTGTGGTGAAATGAGACAAGACCCTGTGGGAAATCTGGTTACCCAGTGGCTCCAAGGTCAGGCCCCAAGGTTTTTGGAGTACAGGGGGCTCTAGGCTCAGAGGTGGCCCTTAGAGGCACCTGGGTAGGCAGGAGCCCTGAGCCCAGGGGACCTGGGTGAGTCCCTGCACCTCTCCGGGGCTCAACTTCTTACTGTATTAAAAAGAAGCTTAAACTAGAAGAATTCCAAGTTTCTTTCCATGTCTGATGTTATCATTGAAACTGTTCCAAATGATCTTAGGTCAAAATTTGTTCCATGTTTTTGCTATGTGTTCCAGCTTTCCACGCTGATTAACTTTTTTCCCCAAACAGTAAGTGCTTTCAGAAAGTTAAAGTTCAATCATGTGATTTCATGTCACTGAGGCTAAGATGAAAGAGAGCCTGCTTAGAAGTGTCGCACGGTACGGTGCTAGTGCTGGAAGGGACGTCACCCATTGAGTTTCAGCCTGTCTCTCGCCCAGCACGTCTGATCACACCCATTGGTGTCATGTGTAATTTGAAAAACTCTCCTCAAGGTGATTCTTCAGTATCCCACCTGCCCACCCATAAGAGGATCACTGATCTGGCCCATCTGAGTACTTCACTGAAGAGGGGGGAACTGACCCCTGAAGGAGGGGCATAGCAGAGCTCCTTTGAAGGGCCCCTCCAGTCTTAGGATCTCTGAGTTCATTTCCAAGCACACAGCTGATCAAACCCAGGGCTGGTCAAAGGTAAAGCTTGTAAGTGAAGAATTCTAAGAGGGAGGAAGAGAATTGCTTTCTGGGCTGTGGGTTAAGCTCTGCACGAGAACCCTGCACATCTTGTATGTTCAGTGTGAATCTGCTTATTCCGAATGGACTGTCCTGTCCTAAGCTATCAATTCTCATTCTGCTCCCTTCACTCAAGGACTCCCCTTCTGCAAGTTACTTGACAGCATCCTGGCATGGAAGGGAGGGGACAGGAAAAGTGGAGAGAGCCTTGTGTTTTACAAGGCCCTGGTAGTGTGGTCATTAGCAGGTGCGATGATCAGTTTGAGCAGCGCTCTGTTACAGGCTCTGATTGTCATCTCCACTTAGCAGTGTGTGCGTTTGTAGGGGCGGGATGGGTTCTGCAGTGCTGGGGAGGCCTTGGGTTTGGCTCATCTTCCCTCTGCACAGGAGTGTAGAAGGCGGGGGTGGAGGGGTTGCCTTCCACGTGCCTGCTGACCCCGTGTCCCTGTCTCCCCCAGCCCCAGGATGAGCACCTGAACAACTTCTGCCGACTGCTAGGGGTGGAGCACAGTCAGATGGAGCACTGGCTGTGCCATCGCAAGCTGGTCACCACCGCAGAGACCTACGTCAAGACCATGTCCCTGCAGCAGGTGCTCAATGCCCGCAACGCTCTGGCCAAGCACATCTATGCCCAGCTGTTCGGCTGGATCGTGGAGCACATCAACAAGGCCCTGCACACGTCCCTCAAGCAGCACTCCTTCATCGGGGTCCTGGACATCTACGGGTAGGCCTGCCACTCCACCTGCTGGAGGGTAGTGGCTTCCTACTGGCATTTTACAACCAGCAAGGGCCTTGGAGATCTTCCTTGTGGTTCTCAGTGAGGATTCTCAAGATGTGTTGGGGCATTTTGGGTTGTCAGAATAGCTGGGGTCACTACTGTGGCCTTGAAACCAGGGATTCTAAGTGTCCTGTAACATAGAGGACTGTCCCAAGGAAGAATGAACCCTGTCAAAACACCGGGAGCTCCCCCACTGAGAAATCCTATGAGTATCCATTTTTATAATTGGGAAACTGAGGCCCAGAGAGGAAAATTTCTTGCCCAGCAGCATTCTGGAAGTTACTTTGAGAAATAGAACTTAGATTCAGGTTTTAGTTATGTTTTAATTCAATCTACCATTTGACCTCATTGATTATATCACCAGTCAAGGTGGTTGTTTTAATACCATAATTTTGCCCGGTGCTGTACAGATGTGTGTTGTGAGTGGTCATTCTTGGGATTTCTCTTCCTTTCAGAATTCGAGCCTGATCGAAAAGCCCGTTATTTACAATAGCGTATTTTTGGCAAGGAGAAGGCGGCGTGGCATGGTGGCAGTGTGCTTGGCTGGCCGTCGGGAGGCTGGCTCTTTGTATCCGTGCTATCCCTAGCAAGCTGGAGCAGTCTCCGCAGATCACAGCCCCTCGCTGATCTTTCATTCCTGTAACTTCAAATGAAGTTTTGAGCCACAATCTCCCTGAGATTCTTTCCAGATCCTTCTAGAATTGAAGTTGTATGAACTGGGTTGCAACCTCCCTTGCTCTTCTTTTCTGACCAATCCTGCCCTCTTTAGGCTAATAATAGATTAGGTCCTCCTGGATCTTTAAATTATAGAAGTCATGGCTTCTGCCTTAAAATAGAAATTTAGACTATAGAAGTGCAGTGTTGTAAGAGCAACGACACACTAGTGAAAACAGCTGCTTCCTGGGCCTGAACTCAGCTGGACTCGCCTTATGATGAAGTTGGAGTAAAGCAGCCCCTTCCTCATGTGAAGATGGGCTCTCCTAATTATATCTCTGTCGCGGGTTTCAAATTTGGACCATGTCACTCCTATAGAGAAAGAAGAATAGAACTAGATTTCTGGCATCACCAAGGCCTTAGGAACATGCTAGGGAGTTAAGGCGCATGCACGAGTTAGGTAATGCAAGAGGCATCGGAAAAAATTGTAGAAGTGACTCCCTGCAGGTTCGGACACTTGGTGCCATAGAGGTCTCGAGGCTGGAGAGGGTACACTTGCTTGCACACTCAGGGAGAGCTTTATGTGGGAGGTGAGATTTGAACTGGATCATTTAAGGGGGGTAGAATATGGGAGCTGGGGGAGGCACCTTTGGGAACAGGAGCCACAGTCAAGGTGGGAGGAAAAAGCCAAGTGTGAAAGGAAACGTCATCGCTGGTTAGGAGCACACAGTGGAGAGTCACCCTAGAGACGGAGGCTGCGTCCCCTTCGGGGCTCTGCAGGGTTTCCGCTGAGTGACCCTGCACAGGCCACTTCTGCTTGTCATCAGTCGAGTGCCTGCTTTGTGCTCGGCCCTTCTAGCTCTTGGGAGAGGATGGAACAGTCTGTGCTCTCTGGGAACTTACTGTGGTCTTGTCAGTAGTTAATTACGTGGTGTTCTTCTCTCTACCTCAAGTACTTTCGGGTAATTGGATTTCCCGAAATACCGAGCCTTTAGTATTGCCTTCTGAAGTAAGACCTGAGGAAAGCCAGGCTGTAGCATCTGACCCAATTCCCTTAATATACATGTTTAAGAATCTAATTTTCCTGAAGTTTTGATTTTGGAAGATTAACATGCATACTCATCATTTAATAGCATGTAATAATATTATGATTTCAGTACTGCTGATATGTAAAATAATCCTGCCTCAGTTCTATTATATTTATATATGTTCTTAACAGTGCTTAGAATTTAAGTAGACTTGCTCCTCCCTTCCCAGGGACCCCTGTGGAAGTCTCTGCCCGTTGCTGGGGGCCTCTGTGAGCTGGGCTTCTGGCACTGCTGAATCTGCAGATGTCGGCTGGGCTCGTGCAAGCTTGTACTTGCCATTTGATTTTTATAATTTATTTTCTAGAAGGCCAGTGACTTCCCAAAGGGGAGAAATAGATTACAGGGAAGGCTTGTTTGTGGTTTCAAAGGAACAGCTTTTGATGGATGGGGTTGGCAATCTGGAAAACCCAGTCCCCTCTTCCTCATATACCACCTCCTAACCTGTGTGCCCCCGTCATCTCGCAGTGGCCCAGGGGCTCCTTGAGAACACCGGACAGCTTTTCAGTGAGTAGGGTCCCATCACAGGGCCGGCATGGGGCCCCTCTTGGGAATTTTCTACCCTTTGTGCTTTCTCTTTTCTTAATCCATGTTCTTTCTCAGAAGCTAGTTTACTTTGCTCAAGCCATATCATAAAGTGGTCGTATTTAAAAAGTGATTCACTGCCCTCCTGGAGAGAAATAAATGCCCACACACAGTTAGTTACTCCTTTGTATCTCAAAGCAGTGCTGAGTTCACACCCTGGAGGGAACTCCAGGCAGAGTTAAAGGTAGCAAGTTAGATGCATGGCAGCTTCAGAGATAACAAGCTAGCTGCCTACCTGGGCCAGGGGGTGCCGGGAAAGCACTTAGGAACGTTCCGTAAACGTGCGTGCATGCTCCTCGACAGTGTGTTCTGTCGACAGACGATGGCAGGAACGTGGACTGGCCCAGGCTCTTTTCTGGTCAGAGGGTATGTAATGAACTCTTAGGAGATTAACATCAACAATTTAACCCCAGGAGAGCAGGTGGCTTGAGTCTGGAGTCTGAAATTGGGGCTGAAATTTCCCATCTATGAAGTCAGTGACATCGTCTCTTAATCTGGGAGAAAATGACACAGAACCCTTGATGGAGACTTGGTACAGCTTGTGTGAGCTAGTTACCGTCACCTGCCTTCTCCACGCACTGTGTCGTCTTCACCATGTCTCATTTCGGACTTCGCATACCTTCCAGAAGCCCACCGAATTGGTCTTTTTTGCTTTCTAATGTGGTCGTCTCTTCGTTCTCTGGAAGTGGGTGTCACACTTGATATACCCCACCTCCCGTCCCCTCTCCCCACCTCCCTTCCCTCCTGTTTCAAACCAATCCCAATCTTAGCCTTTATTCATGACAATGGGAAGAGAGTCTAAGGAGCTTTTCATCTTCCTGTCCTCCCTGGCATCAAAAGACTCAAGCCTTGCTATTTACTTTGTGTTTTCTGTCCATAACTCTGTCCATCAAAGCCTGGAGAAGGAAACCATCTGTCCGTGTCCTCCCTCATCTTAGCCCAAGTGGGGACATCTGGGTACCCACAGAGGATGCCCTTGGGCTGACCTGATGTCTTTGATTTTTCTCACTCCTCCTTGTGTCTTGTGAGCAAAAGAGTGGCAAAAGTTGGAATCTGGAGAGAATAGGAGGAATGGGGGGATGAGTTTTTGAATACAATAAACCACATTCATGAAGGGAGGGAAGGAATAAAGAGTTGCCTCCCTCTGTTAGGTTAGAAATGCACAAAACTAGGAAATAAGAGTACAATTGGTTTTTTTCCCTATGCCCCCTGCAAGTGGGCACTAATTTCTTCCACCAGCATAGCCGTCCCCAGATAAACTGCAGTGCCTGTCTGGGGCATTATTAGCTCCCCAGTCAAGCTGATTTCAGAAACAGAAGTGAAGAGAGTTCTGGAGTATAGGTAAGCCACTCCACACTTTCCTGTAAACGTCTAAGGTGTTCCTGCAGAATCAGCACCCAGAGCGAACCGACACTCGCAGTTACATGCGTGAGCAAGCAGTACCCACCAGTGTCGTGTACACACCTGTGGTGCTTATCATGATGTTCTGACGGGTGGGTAGGTTGTAGTGTGGGACAGGCTGTGGACTCCTGAACACGTTAGCATTGGTCACAGCTGCCTGCACCCCACGTTGTGAGTGCCCTGCTCGGAGGTTCTCCGGGATGGTTCCAGACACCCAGTTCCTGGTGGAAGGATGGCTTCCCTTCATCTTGCTCACCTTTCCCAGCTTCAAAAAAAAAAGTACAAAGCAAGCAATACCCAGAGCAATTTAGCCAACCCACACCAGCTCTTCATTTTACCTAAGGTCTGTGAAGTTGTCTTCAGGGTATTTCTTACCAGGCTGGGGATGGAAATGAATAGGGGAGAGCCTGGCATTTTGGGTTGGGTTCCCTTTTCATGTTGCATGGAGCAGCATTTGCCTCTGCAGGCTTGATTAGTTGCTGCCTTAATCCTTTATTCTTCTCCCTTCCTTGAGGCAACAAGAAATAAATGGCTTCAATTCGGAGAAAAATACAAACTGGTCTTTGACTGACTTCAGCCTTCAAAATGGCTGGGTAGCAGGGGGCTTTGGCTGGGACCAGCCCATTCTTGCTGAGGACAGTTCGCCTGGGAGCAAGGCATGGAAGTGAGGATGTGTGATTATGCCAAGGAATAGTCAGGGTGTAGGGGGTTGGGAAGTTTTGGCCCCAGTAAGCAGGAAATGAGATATGCTGGGATTTTATATCCTCTCAGTCCTCTGTTAATTTCTTATGGTACTTCTTAACACTAGATTAACATCCAACTCTATTCAGTGCTCTTTAATGATGTATTTTTAAAGATACCTTTTAAATTTTAACTAAAAAAATAAAACAACTATTTAAGTATACAGTTCAGCACTGTTGTGTATATTATTCACATTGTTATGAAAGTTCTTCAGAAGTTTTTCACCTTCCAAAACTGAAACTCTACACCCATTGAACAACTCTCCATTTCCCCGTCCCCAGCAACCACCTTTCTACTTTGTTTCTAAGAGTTTGCCTATGTGCCCTCCAGTTTCATTGATTTTATAGTGTGTAGCAGGATTTCCTTCTTTTTTAAGCCTTAGTGATATTCTGTTGACTATATATACCACATTGTGTCTATCCATTCATCCACTGATGGGCATTTGAGTTGTTCTCACCACCAGGCTGTTGCGAGTGATGCTTCAATGAATGTGGGTGTGCGCATCTCTCCCAGGTCCTGTTTTCAGTTCTTTTGGATGTATACCTAGAAGTGGGATTGCTGGGTTGTATGGTAATTTTATTTTTAATTTTTTGAGAAACTGTTGTGTCTTCGTAGCAGCTCTGCCATTTTACATCCTTCCAACAGTGCACGAGGGTTCCCATTCCCATATCCTCAGCAACACTTGTTGCTGTCTGGTTTTGATAGTAGCTGTCCTGTTGGGTGTGGCAGTCCTGTCTGAGTGTGGTTCTGACTGGCATTTCTCTGGTGACTAGTGATGGTCATTATTGTTTCATGTGCCTCTTGACCAATTGTGTATCTTCTCTGGAGAGAAATAGCTATTCATATCTTTTGCCCATTTTTAAATCAGGTTATTTGTGTTTTTTTTGTTGACTTTTAGGAATTTTCTAGATATTCGGGATATTAACCTTTTATTAATATTAGAAATAGGATTTGCAAATATTTTTTCTCATCCTGTGGGTTGACTTTAATGATATATTTTAAGTAAACTTCTTAGATTCACTGTGTGCCTTCATTTTGATGGAAAACAATTCTTTCTTTGGTTTGTTTTTTTGGTCTCACTCTCCAAAATAAACTTACAAATAATCTGCCAGCTGCAATGTAGTTATTGAGAGACACCTCCCTAGCTCCTCTGACCAGTACTAAAAGGTTTCACAGAGAATGGAGCAGAAATCAGTGACTGCATTTATCCTCTAACCTGTGACAGTGGCCCGCCCCTGAACAGCCCAGAAGACCCCTGCACATGCCACCTTCAGGGAGAAAATGTATGGCTGGCTCCACTGTTCCCAGACCTAACAGATCACCGGAGGCTATTGGGTTACCCTGGAATCTCCCAGCCTCCCAGGAGGGCCTTATAACTGAGAGTGCTCTAAAGCTAATTCAACCTCCGGAATTGATCTGAGGCAGCCCTTTGGAACATGTCCGTGTGCTTCTAAGGCTCAGATAAGGTCCCATGTTCCCTCTGTCCATGCAGTACCACAACCCCGTGGCCTCACTATGCTCTAAAAGCCTATGGCACCTAAAATTCCTACTCCTTGGGAAGGGTCTCCTATGCCAGTTTCCTGCCGTCTTTCCAGAAGCTCTTGTGGGCAGAGACCATGTCATCGAAGCCCTCATAGTTGTTGGGACGGTTGGCTGATGGGCTGGGAGAGGATTACCATGTAGTGCATGTTTCCCTATCCTGCATGGGCATTCCAGGCATGAAGAGGAGCTGGAAATGGCAGCACATGGCAAACTCACTAGGTTTAGGTCTTGAGAAGAATAACAGCTCTTGGCTTTGAAGTGTGAGCAGTGCCTGGGATTGTGTACCGTGTTAGGGACATCTAAGCTCAGAGAGCAGCATAGGAGTGGAATTTAAGTCCTGCCGTTCTAAGGTGCAACCAGAATCCTGAGATTGTTTAGTAATGAGATCGAGAGGTTAGTCTCTCTAACAGACCCCAGGGCACCCTGTGAGATTTCAAAGCCTTCAGGATAGAAGGGAGCCTTGAAAGGACGTTGGATCACTTCTCTGACGTTAATGCGCAATGGTCCTATTTTTAAAGGCTTCTCTAGGGAGAATTTCCCCACGTTATTTTTTCTTTATGACTTTTAACAATCATTCCCTAGAAGCTCTGCTCTGTATCTCACCTATAATCCCATCTTTTCAACCTACCAAAGGTAGAATGCTGGAGTGTGATCTTTGTAAATTAGAACAACAAGCCCAAGCTAAGACTCCAGTTCCTTTGGCCTGTGCTCTGGGGGAACCTTGGAAGCACCTCATCGCCTCTCTGCTCTCTCATGTCAGGGAGTGAGAGGTTCCCAGAGGTTGATTATTAACTCAGTGATTGGCTGACTTCTTTTTATTGCAGTTTCACTTACCAACAAATTCTACCTTATTTTTAGAGGTATTTTTAGCCCTTACTGCACCCAAAAACTGGGATAGAATGAGAAGGAAATTGTATACTTTTCAACAGCATTCTGAAGAGAGAAGGAAAGTGAAGCAGAGGTGACCATTGTGCCACCAGGAGTCCAGATGTCACGTCTCAGCATCGAGTTTTATTCTATCTTTTGACCTTCCTCCCTCCCAAAGATTCTGGTCTTAAATATTCTCAACATTGATTTTACAAGAGAAATTCAATTCCCTCTAGTATGTAAATTTCTTTGTGGTGTTTTGATGTTGTGGACTATAAATTGATTCATTGTGTTTATTTTAAAAAGTCATCTCTGTTGATGGGAAAAATTACTATTATAATTCTGTGGTAAAGGAGAAGTTGCCCTGTCTCCCTGACTGTGGCTTTCTGAGGTCGGTCATCTTAAGACATTTTTCCCAAGCTACCCGAGCCCCTCCTTCATCTCTGGGCCTCCAGCATTACAGTAATTACATTAGATGGCAGAGGAATTGTTACCAGATAATATGGCAGAAATAGAAAAATTATGAGCTAATTTCAGGCCATTTCAAATTAATGAGAATGTTCTATGTGGAGCGCTACCAATGTAAACCTTTAGAAAATGGCAAGTGGTAGATATTTAAACCCTCTCTGGAGCTCAGTGCAAGCTCTGCCAGCACACCCAATTGCTATTATCCGGCCAAATGCTGGGGCGGCTCTTTATCTTCCTTCTAGGTTTTGTTAATTAAATTTCCTCTGGGGGTCGGGTATTGTCAGCAACTGCTCTTGGGGTGGGAGGCTGGGGGAGGGAATGAGGTTCTAGGGGATGTAACTTGGTCTGTAGGACCGTCACCTGGGCTGGGGGGGGGCCCCCAAACCAGTACCTGTCTTTTGTTGGTCTGGAGTGCATGGGAGTGGGATCCTTCACCCCAGCATGGACTTTGCATCTTTGATCTTGTTTTATTAACCTAGAATTTTCTCCCACGTGGGCATGGCCAAAGGCTGTGCTTTAATGTGGTTGTCTCCAAGCAGTTGATTCCTTTGATCTAAAAATTTCCCACTTCTCCAAGTCTCATACCTTGGTGGGAGAGGTGAGTGCCAGGGAGGAGAAACCTGATGCCTTCTGGGCGCTGACCCAGCCCGTTGGGTATCTGATGCCTCTATTTTTGGTGGTCCCTCTGCATAGGGTACTATCTCTCTACCACCGTCATCCCCACCCCACCAGAGACAGTGGTAACATTTCTGTTTGGGGTTGGTACTTAGGGAGTAGGCTGTATTGGAAGGGCTTGCATGGCCTTCGTATAAGATTGAGGAAATTCAGTTTTCCATACTGAAGGAACGGGAAGGAGCGGAGAAGTGAAGATTTTGGAGAAGGCTGAATGAAGCCTGTGCCCCATGTCCCTGGTTTATATATATTAGCGCTGGCCCTCTGCCCCTCACCACGTGCTCAAATATTTCCCTTTCTGGGAAATTGTCCCTCATGTCCATAGCCCTTCTGAGTCATCTCTTCTT
Source organism: Indri indri (assembly GCA_004363605.1). NCBI lineage: Eukaryota > Metazoa > Chordata > Mammalia > Primates > Indriidae > Indri > Indri indri. The sequence goes on along the minus strand of RJWJ010023657.1, from coordinate 13,953 downwards.
CCTTTTTTATGAAACTTTTCCTCCTCTCTGAATTAAAACTGTGCCCTCAGAAATCAGACTCTGTGTTCAAATACTGGCTCTTCTGCCTACTGACTCGCTGACCTTGGGCAGGTACTTAATCTCCCCACACCTCAGTTTTTTCAGCTGTAGGGTGGATTAACGATAGACCCTAACCCTTGCTTGCTTGAGCAGTCATCAGATTGAGAACTCATGAAGCACATGGGGCAGTTGCTTTGCAGGTGCTCCTCGGCAGGGCCTTTGCTGGCCTCTTTGGCCCAGTGTGTGAATGAAAACAAGGCAGCTCTTCCTCATAGGTTTCCTCCCCTTCTCACCCCCTTGGCCTGATGCTGTTGTTCAGTGTACAGGGTGGGCCCCACTCATTGTAGCTGAAGCTGCTGGTGCTTGTCATGTTGTGGGCACAGCCTGTTGGCCATTTGAAGTCCCCTCATCCCCATCTTCCTTGATGTCTTGAGAACCTTTCTGTTATTTGGCCACCACCAGCTTAAATTGGGCCCTGAATGGATCTTGCCTGGCTTCCTGCTCCAGTAATAACTACCTTACTCAACTTCCTGCCTCCAGTCTTGTGTATCTTCCCCCAAATCAGTTTCTCTCCTGCCCAACTCTAAGATGCAAATCTCATTGTCATTTTTTAATCTGAAATCCTTCAGAATCTCCCCATTATCCCCTGGTGAGATCCAAACCTCTTGGTGTAGCTCACAAGGCTCTGGCGTCTCATCCCACCCCCCACCTGCCCCGGCTGTACCTTCCCTGCATGGCCATCGGGCCATATTGCAGACATTTAAGTTGAGCAATGAATGATGATAGCATTGATATTCTAAAGTATGAAGAGCTCAAATATAAATCCATTTTTAAAGTTGAAACCCAACAAAATTTACCAAAGATCACAGATAATTCACAAAATACGGATGACCCGTGCAGTCAGACAGAAAAATGTTAAACTCTTAATGATCAAAGAAATTAAAATTCAAACGGACATTTTTTTACCAAATAACCAAAGATTTTTTAAAAGTTACATACGCTGTTGACTAGATAGCTGTGGTATGTTAATACTCACCGTGGTGAGGGATGGGCCAGCTGTGGGGGAGACCCTTGAGATCTGAATGGAGCTCAAGGGAAATTTTTCAGGTAATGAAAATGTTGTCTATCCTGGGTCGTGGTGATAGTTACACACTTGGTGACATTTTTCAAAAATGCATCAAAATGTACACTTAAAATTGGTACATTTATTGTGTGTAAAACTCTAACTGAATAAAAATGATTACAACAAGATATTATTGACCAGCATTAGGAGAACAGGATAATTTCCTACATTGGGAGGTAGGGGGTGGGTAATCACATATATTAGTTCCACCCTTCTAGGAGCTAATTTGCTCCCACCTTTTAAGAAGTGATACTCTTTGGCATGGTAATTCCAGGCTAGCATTGCAAAGAAAGAATCATGAATTCAAAGAATTTGTCACAACATTGCTAACATCTAAAAACTGGAAAAGGAATCAAAATGTCTCTTAATGGGGGTGTGGTTGAATATGATACATCTGTGTGGGAGGCAGCTCAGGAGACTCCTTTGTCTGAATTGAGAACCGGTGTTGTTTTCTAGGGATGGAGTGACCCTCTCCACAGCGTGTGAGGGGCTGGCTAAATTTCAGCACCACTTGCCCCTCACCTGGGCACCTTTGCAATTCCGAGGTGACCTAGAATTCTAGACCACAGCCCTGATCCATACGGTGGTCAAGGAGGCAAATGTTAAAACTATTTTCAGGGTGGCAATGTGGGGAAGTGTTTGCAATGGAACAATATAAATGATAAAAGTAGGTAAAACTTTACATTTTGGGGGGAAAGAAAGAATGACATATAAAATTCCCTAAAAAGAAACCTATCAAGATGTAGCTGGTGGTTGATGTGAATGATAGAATCATTGATGACTTTTTCTGTGTCCTCTTTTCCTAAATTTTCCTGCTGTCAGTAGTTTTTCTAGTTATAAAGATAGATGTGCGTTCTTTCCTAATTTAGGAAGACTCTCTGTAGTGTTAACATCTGCAACAGTGGCCTCTTGGAACACAAGAGCAGAAACTGGGGACTCTGTGGTGGCGTCGGGGGGCAGAGCTGGCTGGGAGTGGAGGGTGAGGGCAGCCTTGAAAGGCGTTGTCTCTCACCTTTGTCTTCTCCTTCTGTTCTGCAGGTTTGAGACCTTTGAGGTAAACAGCTTTGAGCAGTTTTGCATTAACTACGCAAATGAGAAGCTCCAGCAGCAGTTCAACTGGGTAGGCGGGGCATCTGGACCAGGGATGTTGGACTGGGGAATCTCCTTCTCTTTTCCTGGGAGCGACAGCCTAGGTTACTTCTCTTCCATCCGAGGCCTGTGGGCTCCACTCTGCCCTGACCTGCGCTTGGTTTCCTGGTGGTGCCCTGAGCTTCAGGAAGGCGCTCTCCACTGTCAGGTGGCGGTCTGAGTCGGGCAGCTGTGCTGAGTTTGTAAATGATCCTCCCGTGGCCTTGACTCCCACTCCTTTGAGCCTGGGTTTCTAGGGTGGTTAAGCACCTGCAAGTCAGATACGGGGCTTCTTGTGATTGGTTGGGGTACAACAACACAGGTGACTGTGAAAATCTCCTAGGGAAGGGTTCATAGGAATGAGAAATCACCTAATTGTGCTTTTCTTTTCTGCAATCATGACTGCGAAAAGCACCCAAACCTTTCTAGCAGTTACCTGCTGTCTTACAGGACCCAGAACTCACTGAGCACTTGGGGGAGATGAATAATAAGGTGCACCTGCAATTCACCAACCGTGACCTTTTCACCTCTTGCCCTAGCATGTGTTCAAACTAGAGCAAGAAGAATACATGAAGGAGCAGATCCCTTGGACCTTGATTGATTTTCATGATAACCAGCCTTGTATCGACCTCATAGAAGCTAAGCTGGGGATCTTGGACCTGTTGGATGAAGAATGTAAGGTAAAACTGATGCTGTCAGTGAATTAGTTCAGTTCTAGGCTTGGGTGTGGGGCTGATGGCAACTGTGCAGTGCAGGGGAACATGTAAGATGTCACAGCTGGAATTTCATCTGTGATTAGCCAGAGGAAGCATTGGGATCCATTCTGCATACTGGAAGGTAGTACATTGAGTGTGACTGGCAGGTGTTGCTACATTGGTAGACATGTACCCCTTTCAGCAGAGACTGGGTGGTATGGATTTGGTGCCCCAGATATCCTAGGTGTTAAGAGAAGGGACCCTAACATCTAGAGAGGTATCCCCAGAGAGTTAGGACTCAAGAGCCTAGAACCATCTTCACCACATGAGATGGCTTATGAGTGAGTGATAGGGTGGCTTGATGGCAGGTGAGATCAATAGGTTTCCCTGTCTGGCTTTTTGTGGATTCTAGCTGGTGGGACAGGGAGAGTGCTGAATCGGCAGCCTGCAGAGTGCCTGGCAGCCCTGGGAAGGTGGGGTGAGGGGGTCCTGGGTTTTATCAGTCACGTAACTTCATTGGCTTCTGGTTTCCTGCTCTCTGAATTACGGGGATTGGATCTGATGATATCCAAAGTCTTTCCCAGTTTGGTGCGTGGTTGCTAAGGGGGTAAATACATACCAATTTCTCCAATGATGGAAACTCCAGTCGAAAGGTATGAGAGGCATATGGTTCTTGGGATTGAAAGGGAAGAGCCCAGTGGCTTTTACTTTCTGGTCTCCCACACCTTGCCTGTGAAGGGTTGAGCGTAGCTCGACGGTTTGGTAGGAGGAGGTGTTTCCCTTCCAGAAGGGCTCTCCTAGTTTCATTGCCTTTGAAAATGAAAAGGAAACAATCAGACAAAGAAAATACACTGAACTCTACAGCCTGCACATTTTTATCTCCTAAAGTTCTTTATTTCTTCAGAGATGTGGGCTTCATCTTCAGAGTCAGTATCCAAGCAGGCATAACTTCTCAGTGTGGCAGATGTTTGCCTAGGCCTGCCCAACCCAACCCGAGAGGTTTCAGTAAAGGTAAAACAGTTGTCCCTGGATTCAGCAGCGCTGGTTCAATGACCAAAGTTGCAGCCCAGGCTCTACAGGCTCCCTTCCTGTTCTTCTCCCTTGCTAACTTTCTTGGTTCTGCATCTACTGCCAACAGCTCCCTCCCCAAACTCAGTCAGGACCATGCTCCTTTTTGGAGGCCTGGCTATGAAAGAGGTGGTGGGAGAGGGGTGTGGGTGGATCATGGTCCCCCAGGAGGTCGATACGGGTGGGAGGCCGGCTGGGGGGAAGCGCTGTCCCTTGTGAGAAGGGCAGGAGGGGCACGGTGGCTGTGGGTGCAGGTGAGCTTTATGGATGTTAGAGCAGGAATTGGAGATTTCCCGCTTGACAACTTCCGTTTCCCTGTGAGGGAGGAAATGAGGCAGCTGCTGAGAGGTGGCAGGGTCAGACGCTTCAAGAGAAAGGAGGAGGGTGAGAATCCTGCCCTCTAAACAGGAAAGAGAGATGAGTGAACAGATTTGTTTGCTGAGGTCAGAGACCATCAGTGGAGTTGTTGAGGTCAGCTCCTAGCTGAGATCTAGGAACAGTGTCTTAATTTGTAAGAGTAATTCTCAGAATGAAATTTGGTGGGGTTTTTTGTTTGTTTGTTTGTTTGTTTGTTTGTTTGTTGCAGCAATACTGTATTACACTAAACTATGTCAGCAGGGCTTGGTTAGGAGAAGATGAGTTGATATGTGATCTTATCCAGCCACCCAGGTATGGGGAAAGAGAGGATGGGTAGTTGGATCCATCTAGAATTGGTGTCTTGTGAAGGTGGAAAAGTAAAGGCCTGGAATTGGCATTGGGGATGGTGGGTGAGTAGGGAGAAGGAGCTGCCTCCACTCTAGAGCGTGGTTAGGACAGCAGGGTCCTGGGGGCCCAGCTGTGCTTCTGTGCTGGCAAGGAAGGGGCAGAGGGTCCTCCTTGGAGAGGCTGAGGATCCAGCGGTAGTTATGGTGCCATGATGATTTGAGGAATCAGCAGAGGTAGGTGACACCAGGGAGCCCACACATGTATGGGATGGGAGGAGGTAGTAAGTGACTTGGGGAGGCAGTCACTGGTGCCAGTGGCCCAGGAAGACAAGGATAAGAAGTAGAGAAGGTATAAAGGGGGGTCCATCATAGTTATCTCCTGGAAGCTGTTTCACTGGGGGCCGTGGCCCCAGATGACATCCCAGGCCAGTGATGGCAACATCTATGATCTGTGATAGAGAGTACAGTTTCTGCTCACAGTTCCAAAGACAACAGTGGTGGAAAGTTGTCTTGGGCCCCAGGATGTACACTCCAGGCTATCAGGGGAAGATGGGCTTAGGAAGCCCAAGGAATGTCACTCTCCCCTTCTATTGCTGTTTTAATAGCAAAGAAGAAAGGTTTAATGTATTTTTAACAGCTTTAACGAGATATAATTCACGTACCATACAATTCACCCACTTAACGTATACAATTTAATGGTTTTCAGTGTGTCCACGGTTGTGCGACCTTTACCGCCACAGTCAGTTTCAGAACATTTTCATTGCCCCACGTAGAAACCCATTCGCAGCAGCCGCTCCCCATTGCCCCCAGCCCTAGGCAACCATGAAGCTACTTTCTGTCTCTCTAGAATTGCCTGTTCGGGGCATTTCACGCAGATGGGACCTTCACTTTCCGATGTGGGATTAGTCCTCAGAGGGACAGAAGCGACCTAGATGAGGACAGAGCTGGAGTCCGGGCTCCCTCTGCACTGCTCTGAGAGGAGCATAAAAAAGCTCGTGTGAAGCCGCCTGTGGATTCCATTTTAAAGCATTTGATTCGGCTGCATATTCCAGAGCTGCCGATAGCAGTGATCCAGGTGTTATCAGAACTCAGGGTTTTCTTTCTTTCTCCTGTGGCTGTTTAACATCTACTTTATGGAAATATTTTTTGGAAAAAAGCGCCTTCTGCCTGACCCTACCTTCATGGCTGCCTTTAAAACTCTCTTTTCAGGCAGGAAAGCAAAATAGCCAGGAACACATGCCCCAGAGCCAGCCTGTCCTGGTTGCAACCCCAGCTCTGCTACTCGAGTTGTGTGACCTTGAACAAGTTACTTAACCTCGCTGTCTCAATTTCTGCATCTCTAAAATCTGTGCAAACATAGTGTCCAGCTCATAGTGTCATATGAGGATGAAATGGGTCGATATGTCTAAAATGTGTAGAAAACCGCCTGGCAAATGATTAGTGCTGTGGGCATTAGCCGTCTGTATTACCTGGGAATCTTACTTGCTGTGAATTCCTGCTGGCCCTTATTTTTCACCGGAGGTAGGGTGGGCAGTGAAAGGAGAAGACCGATCCCTGTCAGGAAATATGTATACATGTGACATCGATTGTTGGTCTCCTCTGCTTATTAATTCATGCCAGTCTGAATTAGTGAATATGTAGGATTATGGATGGAGTCTCCTCCCAGAAGTCCAATTTCATCTTCAAGACGAGGTGATTTTGTTCCTCGCAAATCTGTTTGCTTAGGTGGACTTCCCACTGTGGTTCTGTCTGCCCCGGTTGTTCCAGTCCCTTGAGGTGCCTCTTGCTCCTGTCCTCTGGCCCGCCCAGTGCTGACAGCCCTGCCAGGCCGACCTCTGCTTCCTTCACACCTGGTGGTTCTAAACACAGAACGCTTGGAGACAAATAAAACACAGTATATATAGAAAATGCTGAATTAAAAATATCTTATTGTCTGCCCAACACAATTAATAATCTCCTTCAAGAAAGGGTTTTTCTTGAATTTCCGATGGCACTTAGCACTGGCTATTCACTATTATTAATAGGTACACCAAATTTAAAGCTTGAGAAAAGTCAGTTTGCTTACAAAGGATTTAAGAAGTTTGTTCCTAAGTAGGTAAGCATTTTCTTCATGACAAAGATTTTATTAATGTACTGCATAAAGCCTTTTTAAGTGGCTAGTGTAAGGGTCACCTTCAGCCCTGCCTGATCTAAATGTGCACTCTGAACTAATGAGGGCGGGTCAGTTGTGACCTGGAACTGAGGACTGGACTGATGCTGGTCAGTGTGTGTGCGCAGTGGTCGTCAAGGGTGGCAGGAGAGAGCACCTTCCCATTGGGAGAGTTGCTGTCCTCCTGGACAATTCGAATGGTGGTTACAATGACTCTTATATTTTCAATGAAGCAAGATGCTTTTTTACTTCTGAAGGCATCCATAAAGCTATTGAAAGGGGCTGCCCTTTGGAATTCTTAATGCAGTGAAACCTTTCAACCTGAATTTAAATTTGGGGGGAGGCAGAGATTAGTAGTGTGTAGATCCATTACTAGGTACTTAGTGCCCAGTAAGTGACCAGAACCACTGAGTTCTCTGAGGGGCAGGAAAACAACAGTAAGGCGTGGTCAGTCCTTGAACCCAGCAAACTGGTAAGACATGCCTGATGACCGATGGTGAGCAACATGCTAGTGTATGTGCAGGAGCTCACTTGTGGGGAATTCCAAGGCAGAGAGAAGCGAAGTGAAGAGTGGTCAGGAAAAGGATGAACTTGAGCCGAGGCGAGGCGGGACAGTGGTATTTAGATGAGCTTAGAGAGGGCAGGCTTGCTGGTGAGCAGGAGCTTGGCACTGGAGGTGGATGTGACATGTTCGTGATGCTGAAGTCACAGGCCCAACTGCAGGGACGAAGCACCTTCAGGTTGTTCCACGAGCTGTGACTCTGCTCCTGTGACCTTGGCTTCCACCTTCACCCTCTCTGGCACTGCCAGCGTCTGTCAACCAGCAGGCCCTTTGAAGCTCAGCACGCTCCCACGGAAACCAGCCCACGTGTGGCAGGGTCCTGAACATCCATGGTGGAACTGTTCTTTCCACAGTCCTACTGTGGTCCTGGCTTGAGAGCTGGAGCCAACTTACTGGCAGATTCCATCCCTCTGCCACAACTCTTTCCTTTTCACAGAGCACTCTGCCCTGTTTTGTGTTTCGCAGGTCCCCAAAGGAACTGACCAGAACTGGGCTCAGAAACTCTACGACCGGCACTCCAGCAGCCAGCACTTCCAGAAGCCCCGCATGTCCAACACTGCCTTCATTGTCGTGCACTTTGCGGATAAGGTGGGACATTCCTTAGCCCCACTGCAGGTAGACTCGGGGATTTCTGGGCCAGGAGGGAGCTGTCCTTTTTGAGTTCAAGTGGCCTGAAGCCCCTTTCTTACTCTACCTGCTCCATTTCTGGGGGATGCTGAATTGCTACCACACGGCATAAGCTAACGGGGTGTTGGAGTCTCCCAATCGCATGCTTAAGTATTTATTGAAGGTCACTCTTTGGGGAACTCAGCAGCAAGTGAGGCAGCTACGAGTCTGCCCTCGTGGAGCGCGGGAGAAGAAAGGGAGGAGTGGAAAAGAGGCACCGAGTGGTCTGGCTTCTTACAAGGAACAGGTGTCACTCTGCTTCAGGTGGCTGCTTTCCCAGTAACTGGTGTACATGTAGAATTTTTCTAAATGAATTTGCTTGATGCGCACCAGCCCTGTGTTTTTCAAATTTTGCTGTGTGCATAAATCACCAAGGGCTTGTTAAACTGCAAATTCTGATTCAGTGGGGCTGGGATATGGCTGAGAAGCTGCATTTGTAGAGCCCTAAAGAAGCCTTCTGTTATGGGAACTCCCTTTTAAGACAATATTTTCTTCCAGAAAATGAATACTTGGTTCCCTCTATGTAAATCCTGAACGGTTTATTGGATTTGCATTTTAATTGGAACATCTGTGGGTTTCCTATCTACTCCGGCGCTTTTCAGAACACCCTCTGTGGATGAGATGAAACTACTCAAGTACTCAAACTGCCGAAGGAACCGGGTCAGGCTCAGGCACTAACTGTTTCTCTCTCCTGTTGCGGCTGCCCCAGGTGGAATACCTTTCAGATGGCTTTCTGGAGAAAAACAGGGACACAGTGTATGAAGAACAGATCAACATCCTGAAGGCCAGCAAGGTAAAGAGCGTCCAAATGGGGCGGAGAGCAGGAATGTCCCCAGCAGAGCCGGGCCCGCGACAGGCTAGTTATTGGCCCCGCTCTGGGTGGGAGGGCAGAGATGTTGGGCGGGGAGAGTGAGGGGTTTGTTGGTTATTTCAGTCCGAAAACATTCGAGTATGGCCTGACGGAGGGAAGGAAGCAGGGAGTGGGGATGGGTGGGAGATGCTTGCGAGGGGAGGGGCATGGAGGGGCGCGTGAGAGGTGGCAGCCAGGAGGAGAGACCACGGCGAGCAATGATGGAAACACAGCTGCCATCCATTTAGTCACCTTTCTGCTTTCTGCCTTCAATGTAAAGTTATCTAAATCCCTTCAAATGTCAGGATCTGTGCATTTAACTTCTGTTTAACAGTCTATAGAACCTCTCTGTAAATGAAAACTTAATAGAATGGAAGGTGGGATTTAAGGGATGCTTGAAATCTAGTACTTTGGACTCTATTATAATAATCTCCAGAATTTCACTTATTTCCTTTTCGTGAGCATTGCAAAAAGTTAGCAAATACTGTGTTCATTCTCCAAGTAGAGGAAACAAGGCACCAATTCATCCAAACACATCTTTTTTTAAGCACCTGCCTTGTGAGGCAGTGCCCTAAACACACCTGTTTCCATACAAAGGCAAGCGAGAGAGATTCTTCCCCCTACTTGCTTACCTTCTCGTGGGCTGTGAGCAGGTAAAGACTCAGGTAACTGTGAGAGGAGAGGCGGAGGCAGGAGGAGAGGGTTGGGTGGCTGGTGGGGAGCCCGTGTGCCAGTGTTCCAAAAGGCCAACACTGATGCAGAGGCTGTTGCTGGCTTTAGCCCTTCACAGGAAACCCAGAAAAAGACTTTTTCCAGGACTTAGGAGTCTTTCTCCCAGACCACACGATACTGAACTCACTGCAGGGGCCTGATAACGCTGTAGAAATGGCAGATTAATTTCCCTTTGTGGTAAGCTTTAGATGAATGCAATAGGGTGAGATGATAGAATGGAGGAAATACACCCAGCAAAATAGACCCAAGGACGCAAAGCCAGGTAAACCCTGTTATACCATGTGGCCCCAAGGCCGGGGGGTTTAGGGAGGATTTCAGTCAGTAGAAGCATAAAGACTGCCCAGGGCAGACCCCCCCTGCCCATCATCATTTCTGGATCTCTGGAACATCAGGGAATTAGTCACCACAGAAACAAATTCACTTTGGGTGAATGTGGATATCGTTGGAGTTCAACTCAAGGTTGACCTCTCAGTTTCCCAGGTGTCCAGAGCTCTCCAGTCCACAGTGCTTAATATGACTTTTTCCATTTTTCACGAGGGTTGTGGGATGGAAGAAGAGCTGCAAGGCACAGGGAAAGAGTTAGAAGTAAGAGGGTGGAGCGTTAGGAGTCTTCCTCATCATGGTTTCTTAGAATGCTTAGAGGCCTGTAACGACCTGTGAGTCTGACAGTGGCCCCGAGGTCCAAGAAACTGTCTTGGTGGAAGTTTCCCCTTTCAGGTAGGAGCACAAATGGGGGGCGAGGGGAAGGGGGCTGGCTACTAAATACAGAGTTTGGTTCTGCTGTGATACTGACTTTTTAGTGTCGTAATTTGTATGACTCTCAGATTTCAGAATCTAAAAAGGATCATTGCACATGAAACATTCTCTACGCTCTCTCCAGCTGATTGTTTTATTAGTGGCTGAGCTTTCTTTTAAAATTTTTATTTAACAAATTTATCAAGTATTTATATAGTATATAGTGGTAACCAAGACATACAGTCAACCTCATGGAAATTAGTGAAAAAGTTTAATTACAAAGTGTAGTAATGTTACAGTCAAGAGGGGCTATGAAAAAAGTGATAGGGATACTTTAGGGGCCCCCAAGACCATCCCCAGGTTCTGTCATTTGCTAGAAAGACTCACGGAACTCAGCACAGGGTTGTACTCATGGCTGTGATTTATTTACAGTAAAAGGATACAGAACAAAATCAGCAAAGGGGAAAGACGTACAGAGTAAAGTCCAGGGTAGACCAAGCGCAAACTTTCAGGGGTCCTCTCCCAGTGGGGTCTTACAGGATGCACATAAGCACCCCCGGAAGTGAATTGTGGCAGTACCTGTAAGATGCCTACCAAGAATGTCACCTGAGCCTTGGTGACCAGGGTTTTTATTTGGGCTCAATTATGTAGGTACCTTTTGCCTAACACAAACCAAAATTCCAGACTCCCAGAAGGCAAATAGGTATCCAGCATAAACCATATCGTTTGCATGAACAACTTAGACACAGTGAACTATTCTTATTGGGGAATGATGAAATCTCTCCTAAAGTCTAAGTTCCCAGACACCAGCCAGCAGTCAACTTTGTAAGCAGGCATTTCTAAGAGTAGCAGTCTTGGGCCTGCTATGTTGGCTCTTTGCTGTATAGAAGTTATCATTTCAGATTAGGGGTACTGAATTTTTATTAGAAATTAAATATAAGCTCATAAGAAATTAAAATAATGAAGAAATACCTAAAATAAGTCCTCTCTCCCACTGCTTGACCCATCTTTTGATGAATTCCTGTTCATGTTCAAGCATATTGGTATATCATTTTAAGATTGAAATAACCACATTTTATCTATATATATGGTCCTCTCTAATTTTTCATTTACCATTGTTATCTTGGCTATCTTTCCACGTTGAGTACACGTCTGCTTTTCTTTTTTCAAAACAACTGCTGGGAGTTTGCTATTTCAAATAATGCAGCAATGAATGTCCTTTATATCTTTGTATACTTGTACAATTATGTCTGTTGGGTAAACTTTTAGAAGTGGAATTGATGATTCCAAGAGTGTGCACATCAAAAGTTCGTAGATACTGCTACATTGGGGGATAACATAGATCTGTGATCTATTCTTGAAATGTAACCAACTTCCTCCTTCTCTTCCCTACCCACCCACCACAATTCTAGCTTTCCCCCTCACTAACTAACATTTCTAAAGAAACAGTGACCTTGTTGCCCCCCCCATCCCGCCCCCCGAGATGCTGTGATGGTGGCCAGCAGGGCTCAGACCAACCAGAGAGGGCTTCTGGACTGCCAGACCCCAGCTGGGGGAGTGCTGTGAATGCTCCATCCGGGACTCCTTCCAGCCCATTTCAGACATCCCAGAAAATAGAAAGCAAAGATTGACACTAGAGCCCCATAAACCTGCAGGTGGGCTGCACCCAGACTGCAGCTTCAGGGTGATTCTAAGTGTGCTCTAAATCATCTGGGCAGATGGGCATGTCTGGCAGCCTCCGGCATTTAGCATTTCTAAAGCTCATTGTTTACGGAGGCTCTATTATTTTCCTTCAGATTTTTTAGTTTTCACAGCATCCCTAAGAGGCTTATGTTTCTGACTCCATGTTAAAGATGGAAAAATAAAGACCTGGAAAAATACAAGGTCCTATGTCACGGCATTAAAATTTTAATGCATAATTTTTTATTGGTTTTCATCTCACTTAGTGCAGCTAAATCTCCAATACTATGTGTAAATTCATAATTTTATTTAATTTTATTTTATGGGAGACTATTATCTGTTTTCCTTTGTGTGGCATTTTTGATAAGAATTTAACAAGTTGTCATGAATAATTAAGCAACGTGGGATAGAAGACTCCCATGTGTCCTACCAGCCGAAGGGATGTTTGAGGAACTCCCACCAAGAGCAGTGAAATAACATTGTGATAATGAGAATGTAATTAGTAAAGCCAGTTACCCTGCCTAAGAGGTTATAATGTAGCTAATTGCTTTCTCAGCTATCAGCAAGCTATAAATAGAGACTTAAGTAAAGAAATACTTCTTTTAAAACATGATTTCAAGCTATGAATAGACTCACTGCTTTAAATACTAAGCGATGGAGGTTTTTTTCTCCCAGTATTTATTATAAAAGGAATATTTTATTGACAAGGAAAAAAAAAAACCTTAAAAAGAGAATATTTTTTTCTCTAAAGATTTCCTATTCCAGGCCACCACCGAATGTAGATCAGAGGGACACACAGTGGGTCACGCGTCTGTGCCAGGCATGACATAAACAAGCCACCTCCTGGGCAGCAAGGGTGTTCTGGGTGGTGATCCTGATGCCGTCTCTCCACTGCGTCCCTGCAGAAGGGATCTTGAGACCACTGTGGTCCAGAGACCGTCTTGGCCCAAAGCCACCTACCCTGAGCCATGGCAATCCCTGGTCTAGAAGTCACCACGAAGCAACTCAGATAAGGCCTAAATGTTCTCTGTCCCCTTCCTTCTGCTTCTTATGACTTCAGTTCATCAAGGAATGACAAGTACATGTGTTCGTTGCCATCTATACTAATGTTTCTTAAAGGTTACAGGTACATCCCATTCTGAGCAAATAGCTTGCTTTTTTAAAATTTTTTTATTATATTTTTAATTTTTTATGTAGGAGCTTTATTGAGATAAGCAACTTACTATAAAATGCTTGTTCTTAAGTGTACTGGAGAGCTTCCTGCTTAAAATGTGCTGGTAGTTGAAAGACTCTTATTCATGTTTAGAATAAACAGATCACTATGTAAGAGAGAATTCGTTAGTCGATAACACAGTAATATTCCTTTTCCAATGTAGGAAAGTCCTTGTTTGTCGTCTTCCAAAGGAACATGCGATATTTTGGTATGAGAATACTATGCGTAACGATCAAATTAGGGTAATTGGGATATCCATCACTTCAAACATTTCTTTTCTTTGTATTGGGAACATTCTGAATTCACTTTAGTTATTTTGAGTTTTAAACAAAATATTTCTTATCTAAAAGTTGGAGATTTTTTTCTCCTGGAGGGTACCATTAACCATGTAAAAGGAATTGATTGATTGAAAAGAAAATATTTTTTATTGTATTTATAGCCATAGTTTTTAAAGATAAGATCTCAGGCAAAAGATCTCAAACTGTTCTTATACTGTGTCTTATTGTAGTTTCCTGTGTTTCTTTTAAAGGAAAGATCTCTTACATTCTTATAAACACAAGTGAATAGGTGTGACTTCCAAGGTAACAGCTATGTATACAGGTATAATTG
>RJWJ010023656.1:0-25593 GCA_004363605.1 Indri indri | reverse complement strand
ATGAATTTATCCATTTCATCCAGGTTATCCAATTTGTTGTTATACAACTGCTCACAGCACTCTATAATAATCCTTTTTATTTCTGTAGAATCATAAGTAATGTCCTCACTTTCATTTCTGATTTTAGCTATTTGATTTTCTCTCTTTTTTTAGCTAAAAGTTTGTAAACTTTGTTTATCTTTTCTAAGAACTAACTTTTTGTTTCATTGATTTTTTCTATTGTTTTTCTCTTCTCTATTTTATTTATTTCTACTCTTTTCTTTATTATTTCCTTACTTCTGCTAGCTTTGGGTTTGGTTTGTTCTTTTTCTTGTTCCTTAAGTTGTAAAGTTATGTTATTAATTTGAAATGTCTCTTGTTTTTAATGTAAACATTTAGAGCTATAAATTTCCCCTTAGCACTGCTTTCACTGTGTCCCATAAGTTTTGTATGTTATGTTTTTGTTTTCATTCATCTAATTTTCCTTGAGATTTCTTCTTTGACCCATTTGTATAATAGTATCATTTAATTTTCACAAATTTGTGAATTTTCCAGATTTCCTTCTGTTATTGATTTCTAACTTTGTCCTGTTGTGGTCAGAAAAGATACTCCGAATGCAATCTATCTTTGTAAAACTATTGAGACTTAATTTGGGGCCTAATACATGGTCTACCCAGGAAAATGTCTCATATGCATTCTTCTCTTTTCATTCTTGAGAATAATGTGTATTCTATTGTGGCTGGGTAATGTTCTATTTACATCTGTTAGATCTAGATGATTTACTACGTTGTTCAAGTCCTCTATGTCCTTATTTTCTGTCTGGTTGTTATACCTATCATTAAGAGAGGGGTATTGAAATATCCAACTGTTATTGTAGGATTGTGTATTTCTCCCTTCTCCTCTGTTGATTATTGCTTCAGATATTTTGATGATCTTTTATTAGGTGCATAAATGTTTACAATTGTTATATGTTCTTTCTGTACTGAATCTTTTATAAATATATAATATCCTTCTTTGTTTTTTATAAACTTTTTAAATTTGAAGTCTATTTTGTCTGATATTAGTATAATCACTCCTAATTTCTTTTGGTTACTATTTTCATAGAATATTCTTTTTCATCCTTTCACTTTTAATTTATTTGAGTCTTTGGATCTAAAGTAAGTCTCCAGGAAGGGAAAAACAAATAATGCATGTTCTCACTTATAAGTGGGAGCTAGGCTATGCGTATGCATGGTCATACAGAGTGTCATAATGGAAATTGGAGATTCAGAAGGGGAAGACTAGGATGGGGGTGAGGGATGAAAAATTACCTATTGGGTACAATATATATTATTCAGGTGATGGGTACAGTAAAACCCCAGATTTCACCACTACACAATTCATCCGTGTAACAAAAAGTCATTAGTACCCCCTAAACCTACTGAAATAAATACAATAAATAAAAAACAAATAGAGTCTCCTGTAGAAACCATATATAGTCAGTTGTCACTTAACAATGGGGATGTATTCTGAGAAATGCATTGTTAAGGCAATTGCATCATTAAGCAAACATCATAGAGAGTACTTACACAAACGTAGATGATATAACTGACTAAACACCTAGGCTATATGGTATAGTCTATTTCTCCTGGGCCACAAATCTCTACAGCATGCTACTGTACTAAATACTATAGGCAACTGTAACAAAATGGTAAGTATTTGTGTATCTAAAGGTAATGTGTTGCACTATGACATTGCGATGGCCATGATGTTACTAGGCAATAGAAACTTTTTAGCTCTAATATAATCTTATGGACCAACCATTGTATTACTATATGTGGCCCAACATTCACCAAAACATTGTTATGCAGTGCATTGCTGTACTTGGAATATATTTTTTAATCCACTCTACTCTGTCAATCTCCCATCTTTTGATGGGAGAGTTTAATCCACTTACATTTAAAACGATTGTTGAAAAGGAGAGCCTTACTTTGGTCATTTTGCTATTTGTTTTCTACATGCATTACAGAAAACATTTCTATTGATATAATGTTTCTAAACAATATAACATGTCTAAATGTCCCTCATTTACTATATTACTGTCTTCTCTTAGGTTTAGTTGACTTTTTGTAGTGAAACATTTAAATTTTTTCTCATTTCCTTTTGGTATATTCTTTAGCTATTTTCTTGGTTACCATGGGGATTACATTTAATGTTCTAAAGTTATAACAATCTAATTTGGATTTACACCAGCTTCAATAACAAACAAAAACTCTACATCTGCACCTTTAATAGCTCCGTCCCACTTTCAGTTGTGGATGTCACACAATTGCATCTTTATACATTGTGTGTTGAAAAGTATGAACTAAGAACTTTTTAACACATTAACTGCCATGTGAGTTAAGCCCGAGGACTCGTACAGCATATGTAAACTCACACATCTCTTTACCTTGGGAACCACATGAACTATTTTTCAAGTTGCATATAATTCACACACAGAAAACAATAAAAAATAACAAATTTTTCATTAAATTAGAAAGGATAATTTTGGTTTTGAAATTTTATTCTACTTTTATAATAAAACACTGTGGCCCCAGGAAAAAAAAATTTTTTTTCTAGCATGGCAGTCAATGTGTTAAATGTATTAGTCTCTTAAATTACGTAGAAAACAAAATGTGGAGTTACAATAACACTAGCTTTTAGACCAATAGTTGTTTTTTTCAAACTGTGTTAGTCCCTAAATCATGTAGAAAACAAAAAGTGTAGTTACACACCATTGTTACAATAATACTAGCATTTATAATTTCCCATGTATTTACCTTTACTGAGATCTTTATTCCTCCATATGACTTTACTCACTGTCTGGTGTCTTATCATTTCAACATGTAGGACTACCTTTAACATTTCTTGCAGGACAGGTCTAGTGTTAATGAACTCTCTCAACTTTTATTTATCTGGAATGTCCTAATTTCTCTCTCACTTTTGAAGGAGGGTTTTGCTGGATACAGGATTCTCAATGGACAGTTTTATTTTTTTTCTTCTAGCACTTTGAATATATCAGCCCACTCTCTTCAGGCCTCCAAAATTTCTGATGAGAAATATGTTAGTAATCTTATTAAGGATGCCTTGTGTTTGATGATTCACTTCTCTCTTGCTGCTTTCAAAATTCTCTCTTTGGCTTTTGATAGTTTGATTATAAAATGTCTCAGTGTGAGTATCTTTGAGTTCATCCTACTTGGATTTTGTTGAGCTTCTTGGATGGTTATACTCATGCCTTTCATCAAATTTGGAAAGTTCTTGGCCATTATTTCTTCAAATATTCTTTATGTTTCTTTTTGTTCTCTTCCTCTGAGACTTTCACACTGCATGTGCTGGTTTACTCAATGGTGTCCCACAGGTCTCTTAGGCTCTGTTGACTTTTGTTCAATATTTCTTTCTGCTCTCAGACCCCGCAGTGCCCATTGTCCTATCTTCAATTCACTGATTCTTTCTTTCACCCATTCAAATTGTCTTTGAATACGTCTTGTGAATTTTTCATTTCAATTATTACATTTTACAACTCCAGAATTTCTTTTTGGTTTCTTTTTAGATTTTCTTTCTTTTTATGGATATTTCTAATTGTGTTCATATATCATTTTCTTCACTTTCTCTGTTTTCTTTTTGTTTTTTTGTTTTTTTGTGTGTGGTTTTTTTTTTTTTTTTTTTTTTTTTTTTTTTTTTTTTTTTTTTTTTTTTTTTTTTTTTTTTTTTTTTTTTTTTTTTTTTTTTTTTTTTTTTTTTTTTTTTTTTTTTTTTTTTTTTTTTTTTTTTTTTTTTTTTTTTTTTTTTTTTTTTTTTTTTTTTTTTGAGCATCTTTAAGATAGCTGTTTTAAAGTCTTTGTCGAATAGATCTGCCATCAGGTGTTTTTTTAGAGACAGTTTTTGTTGGTTTATTTTTTTGGTCTTTGAACAGGCCACACTTTCCTGTTTCCTTGTGTGCCTTGTGATTTTTCACTGAAAACTCAACATTTCAGTCTAATAACATGGGAACTCTGGAATCAGATTCTCTCCATTCTCCAGGCTTTGCTGGTTTTTGTTTGTTTGCTTGCTTGTTTTATTGTTATTGCAGGTTGTCTCTGGGCTGAGGATCAGCCTGAGGTCTTCTCAGGTCTTTTCTGAGCCTGGCCCTTCCCCTGGGCATGCACAGTGACTTTCTAATTCCCTTCCCCACCCTCCATATATACAGTTGCTTTAAATATTCTAGTCTTCAATGTCTGACTCCCGAAAGAGTAAAAAAAAAAAAAATTGAAGAATGGGAAGGAGATGCCCAGCCTTTAAGTTCCTTGAAAGTGACTTCATCCAGAAGAGGAGGTGCTTGTAACAGCATGGGGAGGAGGTACAATAACAATGGCCACCCCCTCTTTGTCTGTATCTCTGTGATAAGAAGCAGCAATCAGGCATCAGAGCACAAATTCCCAATATTTGAAGGACAGGGTCCATATTGCCCACTCTGGCTCTCACAGACTGTGTGCAGGCTGCTCCAGGAACATGTGCACAGCTACCTATCCTGTGGCTGAGGGATGGGGGCCAGATGCCTGTTCCTGTGCTAACAGCTGAAAAGAACAAAAACTGGCCCTGGAATTCTCTACTCTTTCTAGATATGCCCTATCTCTCTCCTCCCCTTTAGAGCTAGACTTCTTGAAAAAACTATCCACATTTGCCTTCCCTATTTACTCTCCCACTCACTCCTTGATACACTCCCATCTGGCTTCTGGCTTCACCGCTCTCCCCAGATAGTTTTTGCTGAGGTCACCAGTGGCCTCCACTTTGCTAAAGAGAGCAGATACTTTTCAATTTTCACCTAATTGGCCCCTCAGTAGCATCCAACACCACTGACCACTGCCTCCTTCTCTCTGTTTTTGTTACCCAAAGCTCCTAGATAAGACTTCTGTCCTCTAACCACACTCTCTCTCTAGTGCTCTCATTCAGTCCCACTGTTTCACTGCCATATAGATACAGACAATTCACAAATTCTCATCTCCAGCCCAGATCTTTCCGTTAAATTCCAGTTCCATTTGTACGAATGCCTACTTGATGTCGCTTCACAGATATCTAAAAGGCAGCTCAGATTGACCATACCTAGAACCATATTTTTTCTCTCCACCTTCCCCTCAACCTCCAACCCAAAACATCTTCAAGTGCAGTAGTCCTCCACTCATCCACAGGTGACTTGTCCCAAGACCCACAGTGGATGCCTGAAACCACAGATAGTACTGAACCCTATATATACCATGTTTTTTTCTATACATACATACATACCTATAATAAAATTTAATTTATAAGTTAGGCACAGTGAGAGATTAACAACAATAACTAATAATAAGATAAAATAATTATAACAATATGCAGTAATAAAAATGATGTGAACGTTCTCTCTCTCTCTCTCTCTCTCTCAAAATATCTTATTGTACTATACTCACCCTTCTTGTGATGAAGAACGGATGGAGGGGGTTGGCATGAGATTTAATCACACTACTCAGAATAGCACACAATTTAAAACTTATGAATTGTTTATTTCTGGAATTTTTCATTTAATATTTTCAGACTGTAACTGACCATATGTAACTGAAACTACAGAAAGTGGAACCACAGATAAGGAGAGACTACTGTCCTTCCAAGCCCAGTGAGTTCTAGCTGATCAGTTACACAAGCCAGCACTGAGCTGCACCTTTGGCCCCTCTCTCTTCACTTCTCACATCCAATCCAACATTAAAGCCTGTTGACTGTACATCCCACATAGCCCTTAAGTCAATTCTTTTCTCACATCCACCTTCACTCCTACTCTGGAACAGGTTACTAGCATTTCTAGCCCAGACTACTACAAGATCCTCCTAACTGTGTCTCTCCATCTACTGCAGCCCCTCTGAGCAGATGGAAGCTAGTGATGTTTACAAATGCAAATCTGGTCATGGTATAAAGAAGAAATCTCCTTAGCACAGCACCACAGCTTGCTTCCTTCTTCCTTTCAGTTTCATCTCTCACCACACACCCCGACGTGCACCCACCTCTCCCTAAGTCCTTCCACGCTCCAGCTCCCTCCACACAGGACCTCACCTGTACTGTTGCCATCTCCTGGAAAGCTCTTATCCCACTTTTTCATCATCTACTCCTACTCCTCCTACACAGCCAAGTATCACCTCCTTGGGAAAGCCTTCCTGACTTTTCTGAATAGCTCAAATCTCCCTTTTATGGGCTCTTGTAGCACCCTGACCCTCTCTCTTCTGTAGTTTTCTGTTGCAACTTTATATTCTCTGTATAACTATTTGTTTATATCATGAGACCAGGCTGAATTTGTGTTGCTCACCATGGCATCCTCCACTGTCAGCTTCGTGTCTGTGCATATAAACAGTAAGAGTAGCTAACATTCATTGAGACATGTGCCAGGTACTGTTCTAAGTATTTTGCATACATTTTTATCATTTATATCTCACACTAACCCTGTGAGGAAAATACTATTGTTCTCCCCTCTTTAGAGATAAGTAACTTGGGATGATCATTTAGCTGGTAAGAGACAGAGCTGGGTTTCAACCCCAGCAGGCCAACTGCAAAGTCTATGTACTGACTGCTACCCTCTATTCAATACTGAACATATTTGTCGAATGAATTTATTAACTAAGGGTAAGTCCACATATCTCCTGGATATTTAGGTGGCATCTTATGCAGAAGCAGAGATTTGGTGTTAATGCTCATTAAAGTGCTCTCCAGCTGAAGGATTTCTGTGACTGGGGCATGAGAAAGGAAAAGTGCCAAGCTGGTCCTAACCCCTCTGTCTGAATTTTAGACTTGCCAGAGTCTGAGCAGTCAGGAAGGTCCGGCCTCATCTCCCTCTCTAGGGCAATGTGAATCCCTCCACATCTCCACCTCCAACCTAGCCAGGGCTATTGGAAACCCCGCTGATTTCCTGTGCATCTCTGTCCTGCCAATTCCACTTTCTGGAATGCCTCCCTACTGCTGTTTCTCCAAATCCTGTCCCGCTTTCAAAGTCTAGCCCAAGTGCCACTTGCTCCAGAGAGTCTCTTGCTAATTAATCCATTTCTTTCAACCCTCATCTTTTAGTAATAATAAAAGTAATATGAAAACATAAAATATAAGGTTAACCAACAGACAGGCATTGGAAGCACCTAGAGGCTACTGGAGGATGCTCCCATGATAGAAAGTGACTCTCTTAAAAAACAAACACAAAGGTACTAGACAAAGAATGGAAAACAAGATGGTGGCCACTTACAAAGAAGTTAAGTTCCTTAATCCCTCTCCCATTATAAAAAGATGCTTAAGGCTGTGGGACTCAAATGGAAAGTAGGCTCTATAGGAAGCAGCTTCTGCCCAGCTGGTGAATTCCTGGACGTTAGGAAATGAAGAAGTGGAGCCCTGCCAGAGAAGAAAAGAGGTGCACATCCTTCTGAGATGGTGCTGACAGGGTGTTTCTGGTCAGTTCCAGGGTACACCCCATGCCCAGGAGTCCTAGGGAAGTGCAGACACTAAACATTAACATAAAAACACCCAAGGCTCATATGTTTACTCAGAAAAAGGCAAACATTGGTGGTTGTGAGTGAGGTGAAAAGGGCTGCAGTCCTATCATATAATTTTTGATATGTGTAACACCATTTTTACTGCTAATTAAATCCATTAACAGAACTTTGTGGCAAGACTATTTCTAAAGTTTCCGTTAGTATTGAGAAATCAGCATGTGCTACCTGGAAATACTTGAGGAAACTAATTACCTGGGGGAATTTATGAAGTAATACTTGAATTCTAGTACTGTACTACACATAATTATATGGTGGTGATATCTTATAATACTTGTATAGCATTTAAAAGTTCATAAAGTACTCCCACATGTGTCATTTCATTTACTTTTCATAATACTCCTCACTGTCCCCTGAATGTTCTCAACTTTGTTGTCCTTTATACAACTCTCCAGATATGAGCTGGCAGACACAGAGACAGTGGAACTCTGCTTTCCTGGGCACTAGCCACCTCCAGGTTGGGTCATGGAATCAACATCTTCTTCTCCAATGAGGAATCTGAGACTTAGGAAGGTCAAGGGACTTAATTAGCTGGCAGCTTTGATGTCCTCTTAGTAGATACATTCTGCTTTAGAGCCCACACCAGGGTCCTTCTCTTACTCCATATCTGCACAGAAAAAAATTTTACCTGAGAGTTCATCAGGCGAATGGTAGTTTTGGTGCCCACATCTTGTTGGAAGTTGGCTGTGGGTGCCCCATTAAACCTCAAGACTGCATCATGATCATCTATAAACCACAAAGAAACAGAAGAGATGGTGAGCACTGGCAACATGCAGAAACGGAGAAGGGCTGGAGGAAGAGAAGGCAGGAGGAAGGGATGGGGCAAGGGGATCACACTTCCCAATCTTTATCCCATCATGATACACCGAGAGAACCCGTGACATTTGTATGGTGCTCAGGCAAATCTCATAGGCAGAGATGACCACCTGTCTGCTGGCTGCTGTATGGGCTAAAGGGGTCCATATTGTAGAATTCCTGAAACCCATTCAATGACACACCAGTGTGCCTAGGCACAGAAGAAAAATGAACAGTGCCAGCGTGCTACTTACGGTAGAATCACAAGCTACTTACAGTGGAATCACTACTCCAGTTATTAAGGCAGCAAACTGAATATTCTCTTGGTACCCTGTAGATCATATTGCTATAATCTAGTGAAGACATTACCACATGCTCAGTCTATTCTGCAAGTGCAAAGTACCCCACTGCACTGAGAAGCATGCAGCACTCAGCAAATGGAAGGGATCCACCATGACACCCAAGACAACCCCTGAGTGTTCCATTTAGGAATCTGAATTCTAGGAAAGGGTTGAAAACCTGGTGTGGCAGAAATGGAACAAGAGGGCTAAACTTAACTCCATGTTTTCAATTTTTTTTTTTTAAAGTAAGGACATTGTCAGAAACGATGTACTAAATCCAGTCAAGATCAAACAGACTATGTCAAACAACCCTAATTACTTCCTTGGCTCTAGATCTTTGTCCTTGCAGCTGTTTAGGCAGAGTTTGGAAGATTTGGAGAAGTTTCTCTGCCCAGCATTCACCAATCTGATGGGGGAGAGAACTGATGACTTTTAAGAACTATCTCAACTCTATGATCCTATGAGACCTCATCCCAACCTTACTTAATCAAGCAAGTTTGGGGTTCAACACTGAAATCTAAACCAGATTTGGGGGTCAGCCACCCTCTGTTGTTCTATTTCCTTCCATGTGGATTTGTTTGGGGTCATTCTTTATCCAAATGGACAGGGTTTGGGGGAAGGGAGGACATTTGGCTCAATACAAGATGATCTGGAAAGATGATGTCTACAGAAATAAGAAATGTAGCCTCCTTTATTTTAATTCCAATATATGTACTAACCCTCAGAAATCTAGGCACCTCATTCATAAAAACAACATAACTCTATTTTCAATCCTAGGGCAAAATTTCATCAAAATAGTTTAAAAATTTCATGAGACATGCATAGTACAAACTTTCATCATTCACGGGGCAGTCACACTGAACTGCACACAGGGCAGGTGGCGCATCTTTACACAACTCAGAATTGCATCAAGTGTTATCAGAATCAGTCACAGGTTTCAAAAGTAATCAGCAGTGATCACATGAGAAATGCCGATCCACCAGAAACTTCACTTAGTTAACTCTCCCATTTCATAGATAAATAAGTTATTGGAGAGAATCTCTGTAGAAAAGAGTAACTGAGAGTTTCATAAAAGGACTATTTGCAAAGTTATGGACAGAGTTTAAGGAAATCAACATGAATAGGCTAATACCCAGGGTTGCCTACTGCAGGGAGACACTACCAGCCCCAGGCCTACCAAAGCACAAGAAGCAGAGAGCCCAAGCTGAGCAAGGCCACCTGTCAGGAGCAGCGGCCTTCAGGAGAAGGTTAAATGTCCAGCTGCCAAGAAGGGAGGGAGTCAATACCCCAACCTCTGTCTCCTCCTTCCTTGGATCTTGTAGGCCTCAGGGGGAAAAGGAAAGAGAGCAGGACCCAGAGACTGAAAGTGCTGCCTCATAGGAGCTGAGACCTTCAGTCCAAGGAAAGACACAGTTCCCTTCTGCAAGGGGACACCCAGGAGAACAGGTGCCCTGACCCCGCTCTCCTTCTCTTCCTCTCTCTTCCTCAGCTTTGTCCAGTGCTTGTCATGGACAGTCCCCAATAGAGGCCGGAGGGTAAGGTACACTAGTTGGCACAGTCCAAAATCTCAATTGCTCAGGGAATGAAGCCAGGTAGGAAAGGGTGGAGGGTGACTTTGAAAGGGCAAAGTGAGAACAGCCAGCGGAGAAGGCTTAGGATAGGTCCTTGATGTTAACATGAGAAAGGAGAGTAGTTTTTGTCATTTGGCAAAAACTGATTAAGGACCTACTCTATGCCAAGCATAGTTCTGGGTGCTGGAGACAACGGTTATGAGCAAGAAAGACCAGGTCCTTGCCCTCAGGGATCTTACATTCTACTGCACAGAGACAGACAAGCACAGCAATCTACATATAAGATAATTACAGGCTGGGTGCAGTGGCTCACATCTATAGTCCTAGCACTTGGGGAGGCTGAGGAAGGAGGATCCCTTGAAGTTGAGAATTTGAGACCAGCCTGAGCAAGAGCCAGAATCTACCTCTATGAAAAACAGAAAAATTAGCCGGGTGTGGTGGTGTATATCTGTAATCCCAGCTACTTGGGAGGCTGAGGCAGGAGGATCATTTGATCCCAGGAGTTTAAGGCTGCAGTGAGCTATGATGACACCACTGCAGTTCAGCCTGGGGGACAAAGTGAGACTTTGTCTCAAAAAAAAAAAAAGGAGATAATTGCAGATTGTGACTAATACTAATACTATGACACAAATAGACTGAATTGTGTGACAGAGACACTGAGGATATCTCCTTTCGATAGAGTGATGATTCAAGGAATGCCTTGGAGCTGAGACCTAAAGGATGGCCAGGCATGGGAAGGGTCCAGGGAAGGACAGAGCAAGTGTCAAGATCCCAACGAGGGTAAGGACTTGGCTGGAGCAAATGAGGGAAGAAAAATCAAAGATGCTGTTAAAGAGGTCGGCAGGAGCCAGATCGTGCAGCAGGGCTACAGAGGCCCAGGGATGAAGTTTGGATTTGATTCTAAGAAAAAAAGAAAACAATCAAAGAAGAAAACATTTTTGAGGCAATGGTTATCCTAACTACCCTGATTTGGTCATTACTTGTTGTACACATGGATCAAAATATCACATGTATCCCCTAAATATCTACAACTATTATGTATCAATTTATAAGAAAGAGGAAACCTTTAAAGCAGGCCACTGACTTGGGCTCATAAGAAAGGGGATAGGATCCCGTTTGTCAAACCACCCCCTGCTAACTGAAGGTGGAAGAACTTTCAGACTCCAATAGGCCTCTGGTAAATCAACAAGAGAAATCTGCAACTGCTAAGATCACAGCAAACAAGAGTGGCAAAGGGGAAGGCTGCAGAAAATAGGGGCCACCACCTCTCTCTAACTTAGAATTAGAGCTCAGAAGAAGATGCAAATTAGAAAAGGAAGAAATAAATGCATCACTGTATACAGATGATACAATTACATGGCTAGAGAATTCAACAGAATCGGATCAAGTTAGTAAATTCATAAATACATCAAAATCCACTGGCTCCAGGTATAGTAACTCTAAATAGGTAGAAATTACACTGAAAGAAATTTCATCACAATTTATCACCAAATGTATTTATATTTTCAAATTAGCTTATTGAGTCATATAATCATTTATGGAAGACTACAATCTAATTCTGATGGGGAAGACAGATATACTATAGATCAGGGTTAGAAAACTATGGCCTGCAGGCCAAATCTAGTGCACTCTTGTTTTTGTAAATAAAGTTTTATTGGAACATGGGCCCATTCATTTACTACCATCTGTGGTTGCTTTTGTACTACAACAGCAGAGTCAAGTAGTTGTGACAGACACTATATGGCTCTCAAAGCCTAAAATACTTACTATCCAGCCTTTTACAAGGAAAGTTTGCTGACCCCTGATATAACTGATCATGTTCTTCAAGCTACTCAATCCAAGGGAGTCTTCTCAGTCCTCATTCTGCCCAAGAATGTGTCCCACCTCTGCAGACTCTGATGTCAACAGCTACCATCCCCCAAACTCCATCCCCCTTTGCCTTCCATCATATGGGACATACCTTGTTCTCCTATAGCTCCTCTGAGGCCTTTCTGGATTTTTCTGCTTGTCCTTTTCTTTCCTTGTCCTTTAAATGTAAACCTTTTTTAGATTTTCTAATCAGACCTCTTCCCTGGAGTACAATTGTCACCTCACCTTGATACAAATGATTCCTAAATCTGATCTCCAGACTTGAAACTTCTCCAGAATCAAATACCTAATTAGGTATCTACGCAGGGAAATCCTTAAACACTTCAGACTCTGTACATCCAAAATGGAATCTGCCCTGCTCCAAAAGCATGCTCCCTGTGATGCAATATCACCTGCCCCCAGGCCAGAAACCCTGGCTGCTGCCTCTCACTCAAGGTCATTTCTGGTTAGACACTAAGTTCTGTCTCTTTTACATCATGAAGTCTCTCCAATAAGGCCCTTTCTCTCCACTCCCCCTCCCACTGGCCTGGCACTTCTCACCTGGATGTGGCAATAGTCCTTAATAACAGAGAGATTACGTAGTAGTCCCCATAGAGAAGGAAACTCACAGAGAAATGAGAAATCTCTCCAAAACATACACGATCCCATCACTCCTTTGCTCTGAAACCTTCTAGGGCTCTCCGTGGCTTAAAGAATGAAACCCAAAGTCCTTATTGTGACTCTTAACATTCTCTAACAGCTGACCAGTGGCTACCTTTCTGGCCTCATCCCTCACTGTTCTTCACACTGGGCCCCAACCCACATCCCAGCCAAATAGGATTACTGTGATGCCCAAACATACTCTGCGCTTTTCCCCACGCAGCCTTTGCTTCTTGCCTTTGCCTCAACTCGGAACGCTCTTCTCTTTTCCCCTAGGAGAACAAGTAGACAAGAATATAAAGGGATTTTTTTTAACGAGGGATAAATCACACTGAATTTTATTATGAAGCTACGGTCATTATGAGGCACAGGAGCAGGGGGCCAGGTCTAAGGGTCTTTGAATCAAACCCCAGGCTGCTGTTAACTGGTTGTGTAACTCCTCCGGCCTTCACAGTTAGCTCATCAGCAGAATGAGAACAATCTTACCTCCCTCGTAGGACTACTGGGAGGATTAAAAAAAGCAAGGCATGTTAGGCACACAGTAGGTGCACAATAAACATTACTTAACGAATCTAAGATACTCTACATGCATAAGTGAGCTATAATTGAAAGTTACTGAGCCCACCTTTGGCTGGTTTGTGGGACTGCTGGAGGCATAGTATGTTATTACAAGCTCTCTGGTAAACAGTCTCACAATGAACAAAAATATTGCCATAAAATTTATCTTACTTGGATTTTCTGGCCCCATTTCTGAGGATATTTCCCCATTGAAGGGCAATAGTAGTCACTTAAGTTGTCTGCACGAAACCTTTGTTAGCAGTACAATTTGTACGAGTAAACAATTTGAAACCGTTTAATATTCAATAGTTGGGAATGGGCTCAACAAATTCCGGATGTGGGAAGTCTATGGGCCTGGCATGCTGCCTGGAACTCAGAGGCTTCAATAAAGGGCCTCTCCCTTCCCTTTCCCCTTTGTATTCTAAGCTCCTATTTTGTATTTTTAATGAATCTATGAATGAATAAAAGAATAAGTGAATGAATGACTTAAAATATTTATTAGACTAAATGCCCAGAGGATATACTCTATAAAAGACAGAGCAGTTGAAGTCTAGCATGCAATTTTTTTTGTATCTTAGGATCAAGGTCCTTCCATGGAAAATACTTATATGAAGTTGTAACTGCAGTCTACAGAAAAAGATTATTTTCATTAATATTCATTTAAATCACTCCAAACTTTTAAGGAGTGCATAAAGATAAAGCTGTATTTCCAGTTCACAGAGGTACCAGCCTCGGTCTCAGACTTCAACACAATTTCAGCCACACACGCTGGTAACTTCACACGAAGAAGGAGGATGAGCTGACACCTGGGATAGCCTAAGTATTACCTTTAGGCAGCAAAAATGAGGAAGAAAGAAATTTAGTTCCATTATGGATAAACAAAGACCAATCACATTTAGTTTCTAGAAAACGAAGTCCAAAGGAAACCAAAGAGGCAAAAGCAAAAGTGGGGGTGGGGCTGGCCGTCTTGGCAGTTTTTATTAGTTAAGAGCTGCCTGTTTGGGGAGGTAAAAAATGTGATCTCACCACTTCTTTCTACTCTAGAGAACCCAATTTGGGTCTACTTTTCTTCTTTGAGAGCCTGTGGTTGGTTTCAGGCCATTTTTCCTGGCAGTTATGCGAAGGAAATAAAAAAGGAGACATATGACCTCACCTGCTCCAGTACCTCTGCCGGACGGAACAGCAAGGCTTCCTGGGCTTTGCTTTCTTTAGCTGATTCATTGCACAATAATGGAAAACACAGTCTTTTAAAATAAGGGAAATAAGGAGCCTTAAGAAAATCTATAGCTCTCTGTGATACAGGTTTACAAATACGAAAAGACAGTCTATCTTTATTGACTGCAAAGGGTTTCAAGAAAAGCAAATTAATGTATTTTGACCAGTGACTCTAAACGTTTTTTGGGGTCACAGATCCCTCTGAGAATCAATTGCAATCTATGAACTCCCTCCCTGGAAAAAATGCAGACACACTTACACACATACACACACGTTATACACACCTAAAGCACGGATACTTTTGCGTGCGACTTTAGGGATTTCTGAGCTCCCTAAAGTTGGTCCGCAGCCTCCAAGTTAAGAATTCCTGCCCTAATTAATTCTTTTCAAAGAGAAAAGCTGAAAATTTCTCAGGGAGTTGAGGCCAAAAGAGTCCTCCATTAATTAAATAACAGAATTTCAGAACCGGAAAATGAAGTAGAGATCTATGTTTCAAATATTTTCAAAGGCCAATTGTAGTTTTTTGTTTATTGGTAGTGGTGGAACTCCTTTCAAATGAAATCTTCTGAAGAACACCAATATGTACAGCAGATAAAAGTAAAACTATTCTGTTCCCAACACAAAGACATGATAAATGTTTGAGGTGATGAATAATCCTAACTACTTTGATTTGACTCTTACACATTAAATATATGTATTGAAATAACACTCTGTATACCATAGATAAGTACAATTATTACGTGTCAGCTAAAAATAACAGTAAAAAAAAACGAAGCTATTCTAATTGATAAAGATGCCAGGCACCTGGATCCCCATCCTTCAGCTGCCCTGATGGCACTTCTGACTCTGAGAGAGACACTGCCCTGGGCCTGCGCCACTGGGCCACCAAGCCACACTTGAACCACTTGTAACCAGTACCATCCACGTGCCCAGCCAGTCCTAATGAGCACTGGCTGTTCAAAGAACCTTAACACCCCAGAACGTACCTATTTCTCGGCCCAGCTGGGAGGACTTCAGAGATCCCGCTGAGGCGACAACAGCACACCTGCCCCAAGGCCCAGCCTTGGTCCTAATGTTCTCCTTGGGCAGGTAACCCTCCCATTGAGAGGTGTTGAAGGGAAAATCTGTGGCCTCCACCATGGATACATTCACATGGTCCCGGAGGTGGCAGCGCAGGGCCTCTGCACTGAACTTGACACCTGGCCCAGGCCCCTTGTAGGACACTTTGTACTTGTTCATGTTTACGTAATTCTTCCAGATCTTCTGCAGCCTGGGGATAAGGTTTTTGGAAGAGCTGTCCTTGTTCCACACCTGGAAAGAGGGCTCTGGTTTGGCTTTGGCTGGGCTCCTGAGACTGCTGAGGGCCTGTCTGCCCCTGTGGGGGTCCTGGGTGCTGCTCAAGGACGCAGACTGGGAATCAGATCCCGTGGCCGGTTTCTCCAGACTCTTCAACGCCTGGAATTCCTTGGTTTGCAATTTAAGGGAATCATAGTAACTCCCTTTCTTTTTTTCCTTCCACACACAGATGACTGCAAACAGGAGAAAGGCCAGGACACAGCAGCTGAATTTTTTCTTCAGGTTGGTGTGAATCATAATGAAGATGTGTTCAGGGAAGCCACTTCGTTCTGAGTAGGAAAACAAGCCTTTAAAAAGTGGGACAAGGAAAAAAAACGATGTAAAGAAAATCCCAAAGTGGCCTGAGGTAGGGCAATGGGCCGAGCAATGGATTTCGAGTGAGGAGCCTTGAATTCCAGCCCTCATCTACCTCCCGCCAGCTATGCAACCTTAAACAACTCCCCAAACCTTCAGCCTCGGTTTGGGCTTTGGATGTAGAAAGCATTCCCGCAGACACTCCCTTCTTCCTCTCTGAGCCATGAATACTTTATACGTCTTGCCACCATCACTTTTTATACCCTGAATCTTAGTTTCTTGTTGCCTTCGTCTACCTCTCTGACTGCAGTCAGGTCCTTGAAATCAGAAACCACATCTTGCACATCATTTGGTTCCTAGAGCCTTAAACCACCTGTTATATAAAGGCATGCATGCTTGGAAAAATAGAATGAAGAGGAAAAGCATTTTGACCTGTGGACATCACAGAACCCAAATTGTCTAAAATCTTAAGTGGCCCAGCGTCCTTTTAAAATAGCTAGAAAAAGACCTCTCGCCACAGATGATGCCATAGATTTGTGATGCATCTCTCTGAGGGCTGTGATGTTGGACTCCTGCATGAGAAGAAGACCAAGCATTAGGTTTACAACATAATATTCAGTTTTGTGCAATGCCCTGCAAGAAGAGCACTATTGAGACAGGAAACTGACTTGCCTTATGATAGAGGATGGGAAATCTTGGTAAGATAGCAGACATGTAGCCAATTAAGGAAATGAAAACAAAAACTCATTAACCACAGTAGATGTTATTTTATTTAATTTCATCACAACCAGGGCTGCCATGAGGCACAACTCCAGGGAGCACCATGCATATCATAGTCTAACATGAAGGGCGTCTCCTGAGCTTTGCAGAAGGGCCCTGCCCATCATTAGCCATGAAGGTGTTAACATCTCCATTTTTGTAGATGAGCAACTTGCAGCTCTGAGAGGTACGGGAAGTGCCCACGAACACAGAGCTAAGGAAATGTTTGCATTGAGGTTCAAATCCAAGCACACTTGATTGCATAACCCATGTCCTTTCTGCTACATGGTGTGCAGAACTGCTAAAAGTTCTGGAAAATAGATTTTGCTAAGCAAATAGAGACTGAACAGTTGTCTTTATCTCTGGGTAAAGACCTACTTTGTTTTCTCAGAATTTATTGTGTAACTGAACGGAAGTCAGAAGCACTTTGAACTCAAACAATGTCTGTATCTTTTGGAAAACATTACATTCTTTCCTCAACCACTGGGTTTATTTATTATAATGAGTCAAAGCAACTGCCACCAGGGTTTTGCTAACCCACTAGGGGTCTGAAATCTCTTCCCATGGAGCCCGCTCCTAAGGATATCAGGGACAAGGAGTAGGAATACTGGAGTGGGCATTCACAAAAGCTGGGTCCTCGTTCCCATTCTTGGTGACTTTGGGCAAGTCACTTAATATTTCTGCCCCTAAGTTTCTATAGAATAATTATCTGTGTCCTATCTGAAGCATAGAGTGTTGGGTGGACCAAACAAGAGGATAGTGTTAATGTACTTGGAACAGGTAAGCAGAAAGGCCCAGGATGTATCTGAACAGAGTCGGGAGCACAGCCATGGGGCCTATGAGGGCCATGTCGGGGTGATGTGGGGCAGTGGAAGATGGCAGAGTGCCGCACCAGCCACGACTCACCAGCCTAAGCTCAGGCTCCTCATCTGAGGCTCTTTCCTTAACTGACATCAGATCATTCTTGGAAGCCACTGACAGTACCAACCAAAGTGATACTGACCATTCTCCCAGACCTCAGGAACCCGTGGCTCTGGGGATGATGGGTTCCTGCCTTGGGCTGCTGAAATTTTGGAAGTAATGAAATGTAAACAGAGGAAGAAAAATTCAGACATAAGATCATGACATGGGAGGTAGGAGGCTTGTTGTATTACCAGAAAACCAAAAAACTCTATTTGCACAGACACCCAACACAGCTACTCACATGGCCATAAGACAGCCGAAGGAGAACCAGAAAGGAGGGAAAGTAGCATTCAAGGAGGGCCTGCTACATGATGGGCACTCTACCTGCACTGTCCCATTGAGTCTTTCCCATAACACTATGGTATAGAGATGGACAACCCTATTTTAGGAAATGAAGAAAATGAGGCTTAGCAAGGTTGTCGGGTTTCTCCAAGGTCAATAGCTAATCAGTGCTAACACCAGGATTCCAAACCAGGTCTGTCTGACTCTAAAAGTTCATGATCTTTCCACCAAAGGACAGGCACCTGCGATAAGGCACGGTAAAAAGTCAGCGTTAACCAAATAGAACTGAGAAATCAGGGTCCCTAGAGAGGCAACTCTATCTGTCAGACAGCAGTAGACAGCCTCCTTCCCCATCAGCTCTGTGCCGGCCATCACCAGTGTGCACTGTGTCATCACTCGGGAGGCCCTTTCACGTAAATCAGGTCTTAGAAACCCACTATAATCTGGGAGATAAGCAGGGCAAGTTTTATGAGCTCTATACATAGCTGAAGATAGTGATATTTTGGAAATACAAGTAATTTTCAAAGTTGCATGAGTGATTTGGAAATAGTGGACTTGGAACTTGACTTTTACATGTCTGAGTGAAAGAGATGGAGGGAGGGGCCTGATTCAGCCTCAGTAACTAAGGCTCAGGGAGGGGGCTGCCCAGCACTTGCTCTCCAAGGTGGCGTTTCTCAGGAAAGAAGAGTACCCCCAAACAGCCAGGCCCACAACAGTCCTGCCACCATCAAATGGCCTCAGCCTTCACAGCCTGTGCCTCATCATGGCTTCAGAGCACTCATCTGAAACTCCGTATCAGTGCTCACGTGTTCCCTAGTCACCACCCTTGGTCGAGGCTCCAAGTCTGCCAGGTACCTAGAGTTTCTGGTCACAGGCACGCAGAGCTGCAAGACCCTTTCTCGTCTCGCAAGCTGTTTTAAGGAGACAGAGACTGAAGAAGTTTCATCTAAACAGCCTAAATGAGGAAAAGAAGGAAAAAGAATAGCAAATTTTGCTCTACAAATTCTTTCGGAAAACACATCAACCTTTGAATTTTCCAAACCAGACTAATTTCTTAAGCCTCCAGGCATTTGCACTGCTGCATTCTCTCTCCTTGTCCATTTGCCTATTGGCTCTGACAGCATTACCTTTCTGCTTCTGCCTGTTGGTGGAGATCACCTCCCCTTCAGCAGTACCCCTGCTCCCTGCTGCTGGCAGCCAGCGCTTTGCAATGCTTGCTGTTCATGCCTGACTTTGCTGCTAAAGGAGAACTCGTGGCATTATTTCTGAAACCCCAGTACCCAGCACAGTGCTTGGAACACAGTAGGTAGAATAAGGATTATTGAACTGATGTGACTGTATCGATGAAATCTTACAATCACTATGAGGCTTTTAGAAGAAGAATGCAACAGCTTGCATTATCACCTGCAGAGACCAAGCCAACATTGAACCAGCAGAAAGAAACGCTCAAAGTAAAGAATCTCATGCTCAGTACCAACTGCAGTGCCTGGCACACAGAGGTGCTTAAAAACGGTTGAATGAATTACAGAACCACTCAAATCTTATAATCATAGCTTACAGAAATGGACAAGCCACCTCTCCCCTCCCCAGTCCCTTATTGAATCAGTGGTTAAAGAGGACTTAAAAAACAAACAAACGAATAAAAAAATAAAGAAAGCGGCAAAGCTATAATCAGACACTAAGATCCTGAGACTCCTTGCCAGCACACACCACTTTTATTCGGGAAAGAACCCCTTTGCTAGCCCATACCTCTAGGTGCTCCTTACCTGCTTCTGGCTAATCCCCCTCCAGGTCCTCAGGAGCTAGCACTGTGCTCCATGGGAGGGAGATTTGCTTTATTGTGTCTGGAGGCCAAGGCTCATTTTTATCAGGATGAACAAAAAACATCTGCAATGGAAAAAAAGAAGAGAGAGAGAGAGAGAGATTGGGAGAGGAAGTGAGAGCTACTTTCCAGCAGAGGCACCGTTAAACATTAACAAGATGCATAGGTGCTTCTGCAGCCCTGGGCTATGACTCAACCCAGGAAACCCTGAAGGCTCAGAAAACAGAGAAGAGCCTGTTACAGGTGCAATGCTCTGGATCTGTGAGCAGCACAGAAATAGACTGATGCCAAATAAGAATGTGCTAGAAAGACAAAGCAGGCACCACTAGGACCAACCTAGGAAGGACAATTGTTTAATCTCTGGCTTGTGGATAAATGGAGAGTAGTTAGGTTCATTCCAAAATAAACTCCAGACAGATTTTCAAAAAATTATCTATTTTCAAACACTATTTAGTGATACATAAAAGTTAAATCAGTATAATTTTAACTGAAAAAAATAGGTTATAAAACTGTAAATACTATCCAAATTCAGAAAAAAATACACGTGAGAAAGAGAAAGTACTAGAAAAAAATACACCCACGATGGTAGAATAATGGATGTTTTTATTTTTTATAACTTTGTATACATTCCAAAATTTCTAAAATGGGCATGCATTACTCAAGTTTGAAAAAATATGAAAATGTAAAGAAAGCTAAAAATACATTAAAGATTCTATATTTGCCAGCTCTTTCTTCTTTTGATGCAACGTAGAAAAATAGCAAAGAAAAAGTTTAATAGATTCAGTTGCAAGAAAATTTCAACTTCTATACAATGAAAAATATTATAACTATGTTATGGCAGAGATGACCGGGAATAGACTGACACGCACACAGAAATATTGGCAAAAACGGGTTTATACGCCAGCGGGCTCAGATGGGGATTTTTCCCTCCAAATTCTGAGCACCAGACAAAGAGCATTACAGTCTTTTATACACTCTGCTTAAGGGGGAGGGGGAGGGTTACAACAGGCTTAACTTTAGTGAGGCAGAGTCCTAAGCTACTTTACGGCCTGGTACATTAATTGCTATAGGTGATTTATGAGGGGTAAGGTCTCAGGGAAGGAGGGGCCCCAGGTAAGGAATGCAAGGGACAAAGCCAGGTAGTGGAATTTTCTACTTCAACTACAGTAAGAAGGAAAACAAGAGTCAAGGTATGAAAAGGGTTAATACATTAAAAACCTCCCAAAATAAAGAAGTAATCAACGTGAACAGACAAATCACAAAATAAAAAACACAATTAACAAGCATATGACATTATGGTTAATCTTGAGAGAAACATAAGAGAGGCAACTAGAATATTAAGATATTAGTTTATAGCATTTACATTGGTCAGCAATCTTCAACATGCTAAGACTCATTGCTGGACAGATTATAATGAAATTGGTATGCATTTGAAGGAGCAACATAAATTAATTTAGCCTTTCTAGAAAGTATTCAAGTCGTAGAATTAAAAGCTCATGACTACTGACCAAGTTATAAGAGTGAATAAATAAATAGTTCAAACAAACAAAAAAGATTATATACTTCAGTTTCTTCACATGTAAAATGATTCTCTACCTTACATAATTGTGATGAAAATTGAAGAAGATTAAGAAGATAAAGAATGTGAGTTCTATAAAGCAATATACATATAAGAAAGAAAAAAGTTTTTTATTTCAAACTTATTTATAATGGTGAACATCTGTTCACAACTAAGCTTCCAGCAATAGCTCAACTATGGTACATCCACTTGGGAGAAAATATACAATTGTGTATGAATTTATGTAGCAATAGGGAAGGAAATACTTAAAAAATTATAATGAAGAAAGCAAAATAGAAAATGTTATCTGTGCACACACCATTGTGACTAAAAGTTATGCATGTCCAAGTATCTAGAAAAAATGTAAATGGTTGAGACCTGAAAACAGTTCATCAGCAAATGGATTCATTTTCATCAGTTGACTTCCTTTATTATTCTTATTATGTTAGTTGAGTAATTAAGGCCAAACTATTGGGAAGCATACTGAAAATACACTGCAGCCTTGTGTATCAACTTGATGCACAATATTGAGTTGGCCTCGAGGCCTGTCCTAGGAGATCCAACATCCACAGAACCAAGAGGAAGCCACATGGACATAACTGGCTTTTACCCTATGAACCAGGAGAAAAATCCTCTGTTGAAGGCGGGGAGTTCAAGTTGGGAGAACCCCAGCTTTATATGACCAGGAGACAGGCAGGCAGGTATGCCCTGGGCATAACTGCCAGAGCAAAAGAGAGAAATACCACTCTGTCCTTTGTCAAAAAATTCCGGGCTCTTCTTATCAACTCAGAGAAGAACTGGTTCCCAGGCAGCCTCCTGGGAAAGTCAGAAGATATCTCTGGTATCTATCCCTCTTTTCATGGTATGAGTTTCCCATGCGGCATGAGCTTTTGTAATTATGCATGCATTCATATTAGTATTTGGTTACTGTCTGTCCCTGCCTACTAAAAATATAAGCTGCAGGAGTAGGAACCTTGTCAGCCCCCTTCACTACTGTCTCCAGTGAGTATCTCCAGACACTTGATGAGTGTTTAGCACATAGTAGGCACTCAGTATGTATTTGTTACACAAATAATGTGGGAGGGTTGCCAGCTCTTATCACGGGCATCACTGATGGAAAAGGTTCTTTCTTAGCCCCCTACAGAGAACACTGTGGGCAGTCATCTGACCTTTGCATGACATGTCTTGCCGGGGAATGCCTGTTCGCTGCCATCCCCCAATGCAGGAGCTGCTAGCACATGAGACTTTTGTTTGAGTCCAGCTCACAGACGTCAGAAAAGTGCATCGACCCCAGCTCTTCCGCCCTCATGTCAGCTGCATTTGCTCAGAAAGACTTGCCCTCTAAAAAGATAAAAATCACTCCTTGCTTTTAATTTCCAAAAATCAACCAGTTGAAACAAAAGTGGTGCAACTGTCTATCTAGATCTGTTGTACGTGATGAGGGCCTTCTAAAAATAGTCCCTGCTGCTGATGAGATTGCAACACTGGTGATCTTCAACCAGCTACAGAAATGATAACAGAACCCAACTTTCTGGGTGAAAAACTTTAGTAATCATGACAATAATAGCTACTATTTATTTATTACTAGTTATGTGCTAAGCACTGACTATAGCTTAGGGGTTAAGAATACAAGCTTTGGAATCAAACTGATCAGGGCAAGAGCCCAAACTCTGCCTCTCACCAGCTACATGACCTTAGGCAAGTTATTGAACCTGTAAGACTCAAGACTTAACACTTTTTTATCTGTAAAATGGGAATCATAATAACAGGTCTTATCTCCTAGTATTTACAGAATCAAGTAAGACAATACACCTAAAGGGACTGCAACAGTGCCTGTGACAAATATTTCACACATTTCTTCATTTACTCCTCAGCATCCCCTCCTCTGTGGATACCATTACTATCCCCATTTTACAAATGGGGAGACTGAGACAGGGGAGATAAGCAATTTGTCCAGATTTAGTCAAGCGACACTCCAAATGTTCCAGGCTTTTTCACACCTTTGTAGCTCTGCACGTGACATTCCTTCTGTTTGGAATGTCCTTTCCTACTCTGTTCCCACGGGGCCACACCCAGACTCCAATACCAGCTCAAGTGCCCCTTGAGTGTGATGTCTTCCTTGGCTCCACAGCGATCAATGTGATCCCACTGTGCTTGTTCAGACTCATCAGACTACACAACATTTATCCATCAGTTTGCAGGTCTATCCCAACCAGATTGAGAGCTCCTTTAAAACATATCTCTGGTCTCCCACATCTAGCCAGGCTCTGGGCCATAACTAGGAAATGCTCAGTCATGTCTGAATGAAAGAATGAAAGAATGAAGCTAGCTCCTGACACCATTGTGCCCCCTCCCCACGGCCTTCAATTGCTAGAATGACCCTGCCCACTCCCAACCCTCGTCTTCGATTGCTAGAATCCCCTTCACAGCACTGGCACTGCAGATGCTCATTTTGTCTGCACTGGGTGACGGGGAATTTACCACCTCCCCAGATTGTACATGGCTGTGGGAGTAGCTCTGCCTCTCAGAAAGATCTTAAAATTGAGGAAAACCAATTTTCTATAAAAATAAACCCAGTGGTTTAAGCTCTACTCTCCAGAACCACATTGACTCAGATGGAAAACCTCTAACATTTGTTGAACACACGCTATTTGTCAGGCTCAATATTAAGAACTTCACGTGCATCGACTCATTTCATCCTTGCAGCAACCCTGTGCAGACGACACCACCATCTACCCCATGCCCCCACCCAGGAAACTCCTCTTCACTCCTTGAATATTTTAGTTCCTGGCTTACTGTACCTCTCCCCAATATGATTCCTGTTACAACTTTCAGTGATATTAATATCTACCTATAGGATAGTCTAGTCCTTTGGATTCACAGTTCTTTGTTCTCCTCAACCTCAATGATTGTGACCTCAGCTGCTCACTCCCAGGGTCATATTTTTGTCTTGTTATTTATATGCAATTCTAGTTTTTAGGAAATACAGAAGAAAAAAGAACAAGTTAAATGACAGCATAGGGAAGTTATCATACAAATCCAAAAAGCAGGACTTTCTGTAAGACAATTAGATTGGTTTCATTAACAAGTCAATGGGCATGAACAAATGGCTTAAAAGACAACACAATAATATGTAATATGTAGACCTTGTCTGAATCTTATCTGTAGACTGGGAAGAGGAATTTGACACCTTTGGGGACAAATGGGGATATTTGAATATAGATTGGGTATTATATAATATTAGGAAATCATTGTTAATTTTGTTAGGTGTAATAATGATATCATGGTTATGTAAAAAAAAAAAAAAGTCCTATGCATGTGAAGTGGTAAGATATGAATGAAATCTACTTTAAAATACTCCAGCCAAAAAATAGATAAAGCAAATATGAGAAAAGGCAACATCACTTTTTAGATGTATTCAAATTAAACTATTTAATAAATGAGAGATTTACAAACTCCTTTGTTCTTGGATGATAATATTGTTTGGGAGTAGGGAGAGTTTAAAAGAGCTGGAAGAAAATAGGATAGACAATTGTTTCTGTTTTTCTAAAGGAATCAACTGAAAAAGATATATAACTTTACCAAAGTCCCATATGCAGCCATTACATGAATTCTAAATAAATTTCATTTCCCTGCTGCTCCCCCTAAACCTCTTGACCTCATTCCTCCTTCTAGCCCCCACTCTATTTTTCTTTCCTTTACTGTAAAACCCCTTGAAAGACTGTCCATAGTAACCATGTCCAATTTCTGTCTTCCCATTCTCACTTGAACCCACCCCAAGCAAGCTTCCCATCTCATGAACCTGCTCTTGTCAAAGCCCATGACCTCCATGTTGCTAACCAAGTGGTCAATGCTGGGTCATCACCTTATTCAGCCTGCCAGCAGCTGGTCACTTCCTCCTCTTTCATGCATGTCTTTGCCTGGCTTCCAAAACCTACACTTTTAATTTTTCTCCACCTCACCGGTCACACCTTCTCTGTAGTCTCCATGGCCGGCTCCTCCTGGGCTCCCCTCTATGTACTGCCCAGCAGAGGTGAGGAACCTGTGG
>RJWJ010023655.1:0-25633 GCA_004363605.1 Indri indri | reverse complement strand
GGTGGCCAGGACTCTACACCACAGGCAGATCTGCAGAGGGCGGGCGTGTCTATATGCCTGCCAGCCTGAGCACTGATGTGCTCTGAGTTGTGTGGGTAGCAGCCAGAGTTAGGCTCTGGGGCCAGGCTGCACTGGCATTTGCTCCTTTTTCCAGTTGACTGCAGCAGTGACTTGAGGTTTCCAGCTAATTTACTTCCACCCTGGACTCCAGCTGGCCCCCAGTTGCAACTGGCCCCATAAAACTGGGAGTGAGGGAGAAGTGGGTGGGGGCACCTTCCTAATTCCCTTTCATCATGGTTGGTTTGGTTTACTCCCATTTATATGCAACAAAAACACTTTTTCATAACAGCATGGCGGGGAGGCTGAGGAAATACTCTACAGCTCAAGCAATGGAGAGTCAGAATCACTTTTTATTTGGGTTCAAAAATTTTATGGCATTGTCAACCATAAGCATCTGATTAAAGCTGCCAATCAGCCGTGACAGCTAAAGGGGTCATGATATAAAAATAAAAAGTCACAGCAAGTAGCCTGGTGGACCACTGCATTTAAAAATGTTTACAGGCAACAGAAGGCCAATGCTGGAAAACAAAAAGAGAAAAACAAGGTTCTTTGTGTGTGTTTGTGTGTGGTGAAAGAGAATGTAAAACTGCTTTTTCATTTGTGTATGTGTATGAGTGTGTGAGTGTGTAAGCGTGTGTGTCTTTTCCTAAACAGGAAGTCAGTGAGGCTGTGTAAGGGACATGGAGTGGAAGGGAGGCCACCCCCTCCAACGTGTCTCTCAGGTGTTCTGAGAGACCCTTCACGGTCCCCAAAGTCCAGGCTCACTTCTCCCAGCTGGTGATTCATTTTCCCTTTGATTCCCATTCAGGATTCTGTAACTAGAAGCTCTGCCTTGCTTCCCAGAAGCAGCTTTCCAAGCTTGTGAGCATTTTAAGCCACTTGCCCCCACTCTTGGGAGATAGTGGGAAGAGGGAGAATTGAAAATCATTCATTCTCCTCTGGAAATTTCCTCATTGCTCAGTGCGCAGGCAGTCTGGACTGGAGGCCCGCTCTTCTTGGAAATACTTTACTAAGGAACAGAGACCAAAGGTGCGTTTGAAAGCTTTTGGAGCCTAAAATCATGTAGATGTGTTAGATGAGTGTTATTACAGCAGCATCAACTTGGGGAGAGCCACACCACCCTTGTGCTTCAAGCTGATGATCAGTGCACACACACACACACACACACACACACACACACACTCGGGGAAATTCCACTTGGGAACTCCTAGCGCTGAATAGTTTAAAGAGACAGTGGCTTCTTTGTTAATCATTGACAATAGGGTCAT
This sequence comes from Indri indri, assembly GCA_004363605.1. Classification (NCBI taxonomy): domain Eukaryota; kingdom Metazoa; phylum Chordata; class Mammalia; order Primates; family Indriidae; genus Indri; species Indri indri. Next base: position 24,305 of record RJWJ010023655.1, on the reverse strand, counting down.
GTAATAACGACGGAGGTAAGTGGTAGATTTCATCTGTAAACTCTATTTTAGGCTAATTTGAACAGCTTTCTCCGCACTAAATTTATTCCTTTTTACCATACACACAGATACGTGCAAAAAGTACTCCTCCTCCCTCATTGGTATGACTTAAAGAAGAGCCAGTTTTTATTACACTTCCTTTTCTGACAGGAAAGTGTGTATTTTGTTCTTATAGCACTTAGGACTTCAAGCTGAGAGATTCACCCTAATGTAGTCCTTTTTAAGATCTGTAGAAAACACAGTAATTTAACCTCCCCGCCCCCAATCTATTAATGGAAAGTTTGACTGGGCAGCAGTGATGGTGAGAGCAGGATTACTAAAGGGATGGGGCATTTTTCTGAAATTTAGCCTTCAGTGTTCCAGAGATTGGCTTGGAGTTGTTCCACAAACTGGAAAGTTGCTATGACAGCCTGGGTTCATTCTCCAGTCTTTCTCTTTGATCCAACATTAGCTGCCCCAATAAGAAATGTTTGGATGTGCATCATTTGTTCTGATGCTCCAAACCAGCCCTTTTCATTTAATACCACACTCAAAGACTAAAAAAATAGAGCATAATGGCGGTGTGGTGTCTGAGATCTATGGCGCCTGGACAGAATTCTGAAGTAGAAGCTTCATCCAAGCTTCTGTTTTAGTATTCTTTGAATAAGGGCTAGTTTGGATAAAGACACATTCAAAGATGGATCCCTTCCTCATTGTAAGGAAGGAGTTTCTACTAAGCAATTTAAATAGAAGCATATTATTTTTACAGAAGAACCTCACTATCTCTACAATATAACATTATGCCTATATCTACCTTGGAAAAGCCAAAAGAGATGTTGAGGCATAACTGTTCTATCTATTTGGCTATTACAAGGAAAGACATATCAAATTCAGGAATGAAATCAGTATGTAAGTTTCTTTTACCTCTGTAATGTAGAGTTATTTGGGGGATGCATTAATTATGAAACAACTGTCAATCATCAGTAAGTTGCTTGGGACAAATCTGCTTGTAAAGACAACAGAAAGTTAAGATTGCTGAAAATTCATCAATAGTTATTCCCGTATGGTCTAATCATCTTTAAACAAAGGCATTCAACAAGTTTTCATGCCTTTAATCTGAGCCCTGTACGTTGGTCCAGGGTTTGTCATAATTTCTCTAGTTGTCATTTGCCAGCTTTGGCCCTGGTTTCAGCTCTTGAAGAGATTTGTAAACCCTTTTTTTTTGCCCCTGGATTTTCCTTCTTCCTTCCCTGTGCTCTTTACTTCGTCTGTAAGTACTTGTCAATTTTCTACTAAAGTCAAATGATCCCAGGTGACTGAGAGAATCTGAGAAATCTTCTATTTTTGCCACCATCAGGAAATCAGATAGTGATTCAGAGCAGGGCTTTAGAGCCAGATTACCTGGTGCAAATAGCAGCTCTATCCCTGACTGGTTGTGTGATCTTGGTCAAATGACTCTACCTCTCCATGCCTCGGTATTCTCACTATAAAACAGGGATGATAATTGCACCTACTACATAGGATTGTTGGGCGAATGAAATGAATTAATACACAGGAACAGAGCCCTGCACATAGTAAGCTATGGAAGTCTTAGCCATTAGTAGCAGCAGCAGCTTCAAAGAAGGCCCTGTCTCAGGTTGCTTTTAGCTTTCGCCCTGCTGCCTTGTGCAGGATAGTTACTCACCCAAGGAAAGGCTGTGAAAAGTTAAAGTGGAAAAAGAAGTTGTGAGAGCAAGAAATTTTATTTATTTTATTTTTTAGAGACGGGGTCTTGCTCTGTCACCCAGGCTGGAGTGCAGTGACATGATCATAGCTTACTGCAGCCTCCAACTCCTGGGCTCAAGCAATCCTCCTGCCTCAGCCTCCTGAATAGCCAGGACTACAGGTACATGCCATCGTGCCTGGCTAATTTTTAAATTTTTTGGTAGAGGTGGGGTCTTGCTGTGTTGCCCAGGCTGATGTTGAACTCCTAGCCATCACTGATCCTCCTGCCTTGGCCTCCCAAAGTGCTAGGATTATAGGCATGAGCCACCATGCCTGGCCAGTATTTTCTTTTATGTGAATCTTAGAGCCTAACTACCTGAGATGGTTTCTGAATATTTCCAGAAATTCTTTGATAAGGTGGAGCCTTTAAAAGGTGGAGCCTAATACCCATTTTCTTGAGTGTGGGCTACATGTAGTGTCTTGCTTCTCATGAATGGAGTGTGACTTGCTCTCCTTGTTCTTCCTCTTGGATGACTTGCTCTGGGGGAAGCCAGCTGCAGGGTTGTCCTCACTTTGCAGAGGTCCACATGGGGAGGAGCTAAGGTCTCTGGGGTCCTAATTTGCAAGGAGTGTAGGCGCAATCTGGAAGCAGATCCTCCAGCTCCAGGCAGGATGTCACTCCCAGGCCAACATCTTGGCTGACACCTTAGGTGAGGCCCTCAGGCAGAATCACCCAGCTGCCTTCTCCAGGATCCCTGACCCACAGAAACTGTGTGAGACAATAAATGTCTATTGTTTTAAGACATTAAATTTTGGGGCATCAGTTACATAGCATAGATAATTAACACAGTATCTAATAGATCTACCGTGGTTCTCTGGATAAAGAATAGTGTATTGAAAGTAAAGATTCTTGAGGAAGGCATCTTTCATCATGACTTGAAGTCATTTGAAAATGCCACCAGAATGGCACTATGTGGAGAGAAAGGAAGCATTAGTTAACTTCACTGGAGTGAGAAGACTTGAGCCCTACTGCTTGTTTCTACTTCTTGTTAGTAACTTGACCCAAGGCAAGTCATTGAACTTTGACAAGTTTCCGTTCCTCTCTCTACACAATTATCTTAAAAAGAAGTTCTGCCTCACAGAGTTATTGTGAAACTCAAAAGCAAAGAGGCTTTATAAAATATAAAGTGGCACACAAACGTAAGAGGTGAGGATTATATCCTGTAATGTGGATGTGTAGTTTGGCCTGATATGTCATCACTGATGTTTCCCATAAAGAAATCTCAGACATAGGAAGAATCTGGATTCGGCTTCACAGGCTGGTTCTATTTATTTTCTCTCCACCAGACATGGCCAGAGACACACTTCCAACTTACTCTGCCTGGTTGGGTGATGGGAAATCTAAAAACAAAAACAATAAGAACTCAAGGAGTGAAAAATAATGCACAAAGGAGAGAAGGGAACTTGGGTTTCAAGTTAGGACTGAGCATTTGCAATTTGCTCCTTTTACCTTACTTTTGAGAACTAGGGATATGACTCTCTTTTGAGAGAGTCCAGGTTGCAAGAAAACAGGAGAGAGAAGGAGCATGTGATAGGTGCTGAAGCTGCAGTTGACTTGTTGGGGTAAAGAAAGGAAGGGAGGCAGCAAGCCCTTAGAAGAACAAAGGAAGACCCCTAGACGTCAGGAGGGCAGGCTCTTGATTAAGAGGGAAAGTTCCTGTAGACCATGTATCTTTCAGCTTGGGCATGACTTGCCAATTGAAATCGATGGGTAGAAGGTTCTTCCTCTTTGCCCATCTACTCTACTTTCGCACACCCCTGCCAACATAGCTGAAGCAGAGTGAAGCCAGGGGACCAGGGAAACAGTAATAACAGCAAATACAGTTGGAAAATTGGGCTTCATCACCTCTAGTGTAAGAGGCAATCCCAGTGCCTGGCTGGCTACTCTGATAAACACGATTACAAAGAGAAAAGGGACCGTAGAGGCAAATATGACATCAGCACGTTGTCATTAACTTCCATTAGATAGAAAGTAAGGCAGAAAGAAGTAGATGACTTCGAGGGCCCTTGCTGTCAGCACTCTTAAGGCGATTGTGTCACCTAGGAACCCATGCTCTACCTGGAAGGACCATTATTGTTTCCAGGTGGACAGTCTTCTTTTTCTTTTTTCTTTCCCTCCCTCCCTCTCTTCCCTTCTTATTTTACAGTATAGTGCTGTGTTTTTCACCCAGAAGAAGAATGTGCCTCAGAGAAACTCAAAAGGCCAGAGCGGGCAGCAGTGTGGACAGAGCCGGAGCAGTATTTACCTGGTGGAAAACCGAACCTTGGAATGGTCAGACTTCAAGGGCATAGGACCACACCCTGCTCATTTACCAACGCATCCCAGGACATTGCACAATGCCTGGGACATAGCAGTACTCAAGGAACATCTTTTCGTATGCATGCTCTCTTGCAGCGCACTCTCTCTCTCACATACACACATACACACAGAAAGAAGCTGTGTGTGTGTGTGTGTGTGTGTGTGTGTGTGTGTGTGTGTGTGTGTGAACTTTACATTCTCTGGAAGTTTTTAAAGAAAATGATAGACCTTTAACGCAGCCCTCTCCCATCTCCCAGCTTGGAAAGAGAGAAATGACCTTCAGGCTATCAGAAGTCTCTTCTGCATCCCACTATATATGTAAACATTTAACAAATTGCTGTAAGATAAGCAAGAACAGCTTCAATAGCAAATGGATGTGTTCAATGTTGAGATTTTCTTTAGGTAAAATGGAAGAACAAGTAAGGGTATTATAATACACTTCTTTATCAGCTCACAACACAGTTTAAAATAAAATCCTCGGCATAATTTTTATGTAATGTACGAACTCCAAGGCACATGGGTTCTAATTATACATAAAGCAACAAAGCAGAAGGAAGAGGACTTATCGGCAGTTTAAAATACTCATTATAGGTGGAGATTCATGCTCTTCACTGACTCCATCAGAAGATCTGCAATACCAAATTTAGATTTCCAGCAATATTTTCTTTGAGACAAAAATTTGGGATGACATAAACTACTACAACTTACTCCTACGTTTTAACTGGGATTTCCTACCTAGCTGGGGTTACAGGTTTCTCTGTCTAATTAAGATTTGGAAGCATTTCTCTGGGCCACCTTCCACGTGTGCCTCACGCTATTCTCAGTGCCTGGAGAGTCTGCATGCAGTGCGGACACCTTGGCACCTTCAGACACCTTGTGATGAACTGATTCGCGGAGGAGGTGTGAGGTCTGGGAGGCCCGCAGCACAAGCTGCTGCAGGTGGCAGCAGCTGCGGGTGGCGGCGGCGGGGTGGGGTGGCAGTTGAAGTCCACTCCCTCCTACCCTGTTGGCCAAGGTTACAATGAAGCTGTTTCTTTTAATCCACTCTCTTTCCTTTTCCCCAGAACAACAGGGTGTTTAGGAACCCCTGTGCCCCCAAAGGGTGCGTGTTCTTTCCCTTGTAATGGCTTCATCACCCAAGTTCTCTTCTTCACGGAAACAGCCACCCCACCTGCCACCCCACGGTCTAGGGCAGCCCGGACACAGCGCTGCTAGAGCCTGCGCGCCCTCGAATCCGAGCGTCCTTTACTCCCATGCCTGGGACCCGAGTAGGGAACAGTGTGGCGGTCCTGGGGCTCAGTGACACAGCCGGGCTGTCTTACTTTACCTGGCCTGTTCTGCTGGACAGAACACTCGCTGTTTCTCATACCCCGCCTCTCTCGCTTGCCTTTGGCACAAACGAGCTGTCTGTCAAGAGCCGGGCAGTGTAAGAACAGAGAACAGGGAACCCGGCTTCTCCAGGGCCAAAAAGGTTCCTATCTGGGGCAGAAAGACTTCCCGGACTGGGGCCACTGTTCCTAAGGGGAAAGTTTGGGACGTACTCTGCGGTCCCACCTGCGGGCAGGGACTGACAGAATGTCTCCAAAAGCCCAAAGAGGTTGTGCGGGGCCTGGACCTCCCAGAAGTTTCCATTCCAGTGAGCAGAAACCCGACAGACTGAAGGCTGGAGCTCTCCAGGTTTCAAGAGGCCCTAGGAAGAAAGGACGCGGAGGGGCGATGTTCCCTTTCAACCACAGACAAAGGTGGTAATGGGACAAATCGGAATTTGTCTTGATTAAATGAGGAGTCAAAAAACGCCGTTTTGTCTGCGTCATTCTCACCTGCTCGGAAGGGGATCCCCGCCCTCCACCCCCAGAAGGCCGCACGCAGGCTCGGGCTGGGTTCTCCCCTCTCTCTGGTTTGCACGCTGGGGGCGCAGAGTGCAGCGCTGCAAAGGCGGACGAGGGGGCAAGAGCGTGTCCGCAGGGCGGGTTTAAAGGTGGGGCTCGCTGCGTGGGTGAGCCCCGGACTCGGGCAATCAGAGCCCGTGGGACTGCTTTGCTTTTCTGCTTCGCTTATTGATGGCTTTAGGCCCAGGGGTGCCAGGGCTTAAAGGTCTGCGGGCACCTTCATCGCACAGCCTGGGTCCACCCACGAAGCGGCTGCGCCCACCCGCAGAGGAACAGGCGCTGCAGGTCCCGGATCTTTCCAGAAGGTCTCCCCAGAGCGGGCGTGGGCCGCTGCCTTGCGTTGTACAGCTGCCCCTTACTTTATAGACCCCCTTCTTGCGTGCTCTCTCCCCTGCGCCCCCTCCCTCTCCAGTTTGGACTGGACTGGAATCCAGTTGCCGCAGTCGCTGGCTGGCAGCTCTCAGGGAACCGGTCTCTGCACATCACCAGACTCTCGCTACCACATTCTCTGCTTTCGCGGGCGACAGGCCCAGGCAACGCAGGCGAGCTCGGAGGCGGCAGGCACTGAGTTTCCTTCTGTGGTCTCGGTTCTGCCCTTTGGGAAATTCCTTACTGAGCCGGGCCCAACGAAGGCTGTTTGGCGTTGAGGACTTCGGTCGCCGCACCAGGGCCCGGTCCCTCACGCTGGGCTCAGGCTCCATCCCCGGAGCCGCGGCCCTCGGGCCTCCGCGGGGGGACCTGCGCGCTCCGCCCTCCGCGGCCACCAGCGCCTCGGCCGGTCGGGCTCCCTCCCCCAGGACAAGTACCAGGAGAAACGAGAGCGCCCCAGAAGCCTCCGGGGAGGCCCCCACGACGGTACCGTCATCCCTGGGTAACGGTGTCCCCAGAGCCCGCCCGGAGGCTTCCCGGAGAAATGAAACGGGGGTGTCCGGGGACAGTTCGCTCCCCCTTCTCCCCAGCCCCTGGCGAGTTTTAACCCGAGTCTCCGAGACTTAGGCCTGCATCTCCCATGCGGGCGCGCCCCTGCAGGCCTGCGACGCCGACACGCGCCCGGATCGAGCCCGGCGCCGTCTGCATCCTCCCCCGGCCCGGGGCTAAGTCGCAGGTGGGACAGGGCCCGCCGGGGAAGGGTGCTCCGGGCGTGGGGACCTCGCACCTCGTAGACACCGCGTGCCCTCTGCTCTGAGCTCCTCGGACACAGACCCCTGGGGGTGGTTTCGGGTCTTCCCATCTCTTGCTTTGTTGCTACATTTAAACCGCGAAGGCGGCCACAGCCGCACCGGACCATTTTTAAACTGTTAACAAATGATACGTTTAGGGAAACGTGTCCAGACGCGGGTACATCTATTTATACACACACACCTTGATTTGTCCCCTGCCTATTCTCCCCCCATTCCTAGCCCTCCGCCCTCCCTCGCAGCTCCCACTAGGAATGTTCTAGAACAGACACAGGTTGCCAGCGCCGTCCGCCAGCTGTCCCGAACATCAGTTACAAATCTCAGCGAGGGACAGAAGCATCTGTTCAGGAGAGGCTGGGAAGCCAAGACGGCGGCGGGGACGCTCCCCACGCCGGCGCGGCGCCAGGGGACAGGGCTCCCGTCGGTCGCAGACGATTTCCGAGCTCGCAGGTACGGCTGGCGGCGTGGCGCGGCGAGAGCCTGCCGGCCCCCACGCCCTGCCCCGCCCAACCGGGACCTTTGTTCTCTCCGCGCTGCGCTCCCTCCAGCCCTTGGCTCAGGGTGGGGGCTGTTTGTCCTCCTCGCTCGGTTTCTGAGAGAGGTGACATTTTGCGTCCGCGCGGCGGTCCCGGAGCGCGCCTGCCGGGCGTTGCGGGAAGGGCGCGGCGCCCGCGTCCCTGGCTCAGACATCCCGCCCGCGAGGGCGTTTGAACAGCGTCCCGAAGACAGAGCAAGGGGAGGCAGGGCCGCCGTCAGTGACAAATACATTTTATATTGTTTGTTTATATTTCACGACGTAGTACCTGCACATGGTGAAATGAAATTCAAGCAGGACAAAGGGACGCACATGCAATCAGGTTATTTGCGTGCATCCTCTTGGGTGCTTTATCTAAGCAGAGTCTGAGCTCCTGGGTCTCTGGGTGCAGAGAGACTCTTACAGATCTGCGCACCCGCCGATCCCGGCGGACAGTTTCCCGAGTCATCCGCATCTGCTGACAATTTCTAACTTGGTTCCGCGTCGCCACTGCTGAGCGCTTCGCCGTGCGGTTCCCCGAGAGAGGGAGAGAGAGCACAGGCCTTTCCGGCAGGGTTCTAGGCGAGCGGAGCCAGCCCTCTGTGACTTCCGAAGTGAGGGCTCCTGGTATCAAACGCTCATTATTGACTACGCTTAGATCTAATGGGGGTGGGCATGGAGGGGAGGCTCATTTTTCTTTTTATTTCCCGATTCGATCCACAGTTAACGTTACTGATGGTTAATAAAACGCAGCTTGCTACCGTAATATGGAGACGGTGAGGTCCCAATAAATGTCACAAGATATAAGACAAAAAAGTATCCTGCGACTGTACGCGGGACTGTATTGCTCCCAGTTTTGGCCATGGATGCACTAAAATAACCTGTTAACACACACCAAAGTGCATCCTTATAATAACCTCCTCAATCATTTATTAAAAGTCGTGTCAAGCAGGCCCGTATAATTCATTTCTATGCAAATACATCAATGTCAGGCCATTAGTGTATTGCTCAGGTTTTTATTAAAGTGCATTCTTTTTAATTCAGCCCCGTAAAATACGAGCCCCATTGCTCAAGAATTATAGCAACTATTAGAGTAACATATGGGCAACATGCACTCAGAAAATAAAAACCAACAGATAAAGTGGCAGGGTCACATCGCAGGAGCAAACACTTAACAAAATGGCAGTGGGGTAATAGATTTTTCTCCCAGGGCCTTTGGCGAGAGGGTGTCATGGGCATGAACAGCTCGGGGTGGGGGGAAAGCAGGCCTCGAAGTTATTCTGGCCTGTCCCAACACCAGCACCAGCCCCCAACGGCATCTCCGGGGTTAAGAGAGGGGAAGCTTCATGAGCTCCTGGGCACTGGCTTTCCGCGGGAGGATTTCAACATTCACCAGAGAAGACGGTTCTGCTTTTCTCAAAGCAGAAATAGCTTGAGAGTTTTCCTTGTAAAGTTATGGCCTAAACCCTCCCCTCTGTCGCTTCTCCACTCCCCCCTCCTTCCTCCTTATGGCCACCTGCCATCCACACCAACCTCGCGGGGAGCCCCACCCCACCTCGAGTACCTTCTGGGGTCGCCCTTCCCTCCGCGCCTCCGTAGGAAGGTTGGAAAGGAGTGAACGAGGCCCAGGAAGCACTTGCTAGCAAATTTCCTTCTTTGTAGGAGCCTGGGGAAAATATTGACGCTGAAATCAGAAGAAAAGTAGGTGCCCTCTGCCTGCGCCCCTCACCCCGCGCTCCAGCCGCCCAAGTTTCCCTGGTTAGAGCGCTTTGCTGCAGATTTTGCCAAACCAGAGAGAGCTGTAGACTGATCGGAGAGAGACTTTGGTATTTTCGTATTGAGGACTGAGTGGGGGCGATGGGTGGTGTCCCACATCCCTTCTGCCTAGGTTTGGTGGAGAGAGAGAGAGAGACAGAGAGAGAGAGAGAGAGAGAACTGGGCTGAAACAGCAGCTGACAAATACACTAGAGAAGTCAGCAGCATCAAATTCAGTTTTTTATTTTTAATTGCCATTGGAACAATCGATTTTCAGAGGCCGGAAAATAAACGTCAAATCCAAAACACAACACAGCCTACACTGAAAAATAGAGAGAAAAGTGGAAAAAACTCCTAAGAACAATCTCCCAGATTTAATGAGAGAATCGCCCACATCCTCATCACCCCAGCATGGTAATTGAGCAGATCTATTAACTTGTTACACTAGATTTGTTTAAAGAGACTATTACACAGTCATTTAATCAATTTGTTACACTGGAGGTCCTGACTTATGAGACACTTGCCTTATGATTCCTTAATGACTGAATTAATTTGTTTTAATAAAACCAACATTGTGTACAAGTACATTTCTAGAAATGTAATTTTGGAGACAGAACAGTCCAATGCTTCATCTGATTAGGTCCTTTCTATGGTTTATCAAAGTCTGTAGTTTCTGACATAGCTGGTTGTATGGAGTATTTTTCTTTTTTATAGTGCCATTAATTTAATATGGATCATTAGTTCTTTATACACATGCATGTTCTGACAAATGTACCCAATGAATAATGCAGCTAATGTGCTTAGGCCCAAATGCATCACATCATAAACAGAGACCTCTGCAAAAATAACAACAATGAAATAAAACACCACCTCCAGCCGCCATGGTCCTCATCGGGGTAGCATTGTGAGTTACATTTAAGTCCTGTTTTGCAGTGCAAGCCATGTTTGGCCCCAGGATTATATCAACATAACCAACTGGGTCTAACTATGTAGTGAACACAAATAGATTTATGGTGAATTAAGGTTGTCTTGAGAGCAGATGGAGGACAAGAAAATCGGTTTTGCTCTTGATGGAAACTGACGTGTGTGGAATAAAATGTAAATAAACAGAAAGTCCCCAAGAAAAGCGACTTGATGTTATCGATTGTGTAAAATAATTAGGACATTACAAATGACAATGCACTACAAATAGTTGGCATTTTATGGCTTGATTTTTCTTGCAGGAAGAAACGGTTTAGGCTCTGAAACACCACTTGAAGAATGGGGCATGATCTGGGGCAACAAAAAAATTAATAATGGAGTGATTGGAATGATCGGCTTGTAACCGATAACTGATATAAATGATAACCGAATGAGCCCACTGCAGAGGTAAACATCTGAACTTAGAGCAACATAAAGAGGAGTGATGGTTCCACATGATCACTAGAGGCACCAAGTAGCTCTGCATAATGTGGGTAACTATGACAGGAGCCAAATATTGACTAAATAGCTTAACAATTATTACAGAGAAGAGGGAGATGCTGGATATATTTTCAATAAGGAGATGCCTTATAAATCTTTCTTAACAATGCTGGACGGGCAGGCGTTTGAACTTGATTCATTTTGAATAAAGACTCCAGAGTGCACACATATTAACGGTATATTGGAATGCATGCATTCATGCTCTCCTTTTGCCGTGCCTTTCCAATGGAGATGGACATGTGTGTGGACGAATGGAATTTGTAAATAAAAAGATACGGCTACTGCTGCTGTATTAGAAGTAATTATGATTCTTAAGTACCAATGAAACTCAGTTTAGAGTTATACGAATAGAAAGAAACATGCTATACTAACAGTCTGAAAAAAACCCTTCACCAGTATTTCAATAAGAGGCATAAAAATCAGATGTAATTGTATTTTTTGGTTAGAGTTAAGACAATATAATATTATTCATGGTTGGGATTCTCTTTTGAAACTAATCTTCCAAAGGTGATTCTGTTGACCAAGTAGGCAAAGTCACTCACCCTAAAGTTTGAGGATGACGGGAAAGATGCCACCAGAGTTTTGGTTTTTGAAGCATAAACATTTGTAAGACAAGAAAGAGTTTCAGAAATCATACAGTTCTTCAGTTCTGACATTTTCACTAGCTACATTTATCTTTTCCATTTCACTATAGCTCAGTGATTTCTCCGCCTGAGACAGGAATGTTTATGATGATAAATCAGTGTTGTTTAATTAGATTCATCTTTACTTCATTTTAATGTTCGTCGGGAATGTATTTCTTTAGTTTATAAAAATGAATAATTTAATCATTTCCTGGTATAAAATAAGTGGTGTGAGACCAAAAATCAATGCTGGATCCTTTTTGGAATTTTTTGATTTATTCTAAGTTCCTTATGTAAAATCTTATGTTCTTGCTTTGACAAATGAATTTTATGCGCTGCTTCCTATTTGTAAGCAGCTAAAGCAAAATGTATTTGCTCTTTATTACAAAGTAAATGATTTTGACCTTTTGCCCATTTCACCAGAGGTTATTTCTGACCATCCCAAAAAGCCCGTTTAGAGTCAACAACATTAAGCATTTGAGGTCATAAGACCAATTCAAGGTCATTTTAATCCTGGCAAAAGGTTAATTAGATCACTGCATTAAAACAGGAATAGACTTTTACTCAACTTCATCTAAATAAGCGTAGACAAGCTTACCTTACTTTTCAAAGTTTCCTTAGTGATTCTAGCTAATTTCTTCGAATGGTAAAAATAACTTTTTGTAAATATAATTTTTGTTTCCCTTTACCAATTTTAGTAATATTTATTATTTGTTGGAGCTTCCTATGCACCAGGCCCTATGTAACATTCTTTACATCATTGCATGTAATCCTCTCAATAACTTCATGAAGTAGGTATTATTGTTATGATCCCGAGGTATTAATCTGGATGCAAATTCAGGCTCTAAACTGTTGCACCATGCTTTCTCCATGAAACATATTGCACGCTATTTTAAGCACAAACTCTGTTTTATCTTAATTTCCAGCTGTTGTCTCTTATATAGTTTAACATGATAGTAACTAGAAGCAGAGGGTCTCAGAAATGTCTATATCTACTTTGGTTTTAAGAAGCAATGGGCCGGGCGTGGTGGCTCACGCCTGTATCCTAGCACTTTGGGAGGCGGGAGGATCGTTTGAGCTCAGGAGTTCAAGACCAGCCTGAGCAAGAACAAGACTCCGTCTCTACCAAAAACAGAAAGAAATTAATTGGACAGCTAAAAATATATAGAAAAAATTAGCCGGGCATGGTGGCGCATGCCTGTAGTCCCAGCTACTCGGGAAGCTGAGGCAGGAGGATCACTTGAGCCCAGGAGTTTGAGGTTGCTGTGAGCTAGGCTGATGCCACGGCACTCACTCTAGCCTGGGCAAAAGAGTGAGACTCTATCTCAAAAAAAAAAAAAAAAAGAAGCAATGAAGTTTTGTATTTACTTCACATTACACTTTAATAAATAAGTATGGAGAATGTTGAGAAATGGGTGTTACTTCATTCAAACTGTCCCATAGCGTATATGCCAGTAACCACAACTGAATGTAAATGGCCTTCCTGATCTCCACCATTAGGAAGTTCTTTGGGCAACAAAGTGAGATGTAAGAGTAGATCACGGGATGCCTCGCTGTGCTTGGGAAAAGTAATTTACTAAACAATTTCTTAAGGCTCCTGAAGAAAACAATTTGTACTCTCTAAGGAACAGTTTCTTAGGGGACTCTGTTATTCCTAGAGAGAAACTTCTCCCTTTTAGTAAATTGACTGGTAGACTGTTAACAGCATCATATTAGCTCATGTGGGTGCCTGCAAACAAAATCCGGATAAGGTAACTTTCAGTGTAATTTTGGAATGGTTAGAAATTGTCAAGTAGCATCCTACTTTACAGTTGTTTTTCCCGGTGACTGGGAGGATTTGTTATCCAGACTCCATACTGCAACACTGTATTATTTGCTATTTGTTTCATCCAGCTGTTAACCCGCTTTCTCTGTGTAGGCTGAACTAAATCTTTGGAGGGGAAAAACACACATTCTGTTCTAGTCTTTCTTTATCTAGAATGATTTTTCTGGTTGGTTTCTGAAATGCAACTTTCTGGGACACTTGCAGGGACAGTCTTCTCATAAGCCTGTTTCTGCTTTCAAGATGCTCAATATTCACTCTCTGCTGTGGGAGATTTTTCAGTGGAATAAATCTGGGCTCAGAGGCAATGGAAGTTTCCCCTTTTAAACAGCCTTGGCCTCCTTTGAGTGCCTGTGAAGCTGGACCCCTTTTGGGACAGGATTAAAAAACAGAACATTTAAGAGGAGGCATGCAAGGACAGTTGACAAGTAACTCAATGTCAGGGCTCAGTATGGAATTTTATTCCTTTTTGAATGACAAAATTAGTGTAACAAATATATCTATCACTCAGATTCTGGAATTAACACAGTTTCCAACATAGAATTTAATTACTACATATTGAATGTAAAACCTAAAATCTGCTCTAGGGGTGCCATATAAAATTTATGGTCTCCCAATCACTGCTGACAACTAGAGATTCAATTCCAACCTGACTGACCACAGAGGTAGCAAATCCTATTTCTGAGTTCCACGTGTTCAGGCTCTATGTGAGTGATTTTTGGCCATTACTTTTCAGCTTTTGGTCATTATTGGCAGGCCGGATGCTCCTAGTTTAGGTAAGCTTTAAGGCAAGATGCTCTATGACATCTGATTGTAAAATTACAATGTAGAACTTGCCCTAAGAGAGGATCTGGACTCCCTTGTTAGGTTTCCTTCTGGTTGTACTTTGGGACTTTGGGGTCTAGGTATATTCCTTTGCTTTTCCTATAGGGCTCTTGTGAGGCGCGTTATCCGACCTTACAGTCTTTTAGACTGACCCAGGCTCCAGATTACACATGAAAATGTAGCATCTCTTGGCTTTATGTCTTACAGCATAACTACATTAAATGAGATAATATGCAGTGTGCTAATATCTGGCATGCAGTAAGTGTACAATAATCAGATGCTGTTATTATTATTGATATTATTATTATGACTGTTGCTCTTACTGTGACCAATGCCATGTTGAAGCAATAGTAACAACAATGGTGAATATGATCCTAATCAACTTCGACTCTTGCGAATGACTTCTGGATTCTGAAGTGCCTTACTGTGAGTATGGTGAGAGGGCTGACATTTTATTTTTGGTACTCCACGGAAGCAAGAGTCAGTTTGAAGATGGGTCTCCCCCTACTCCTTTTATAGGATGGCAATAAACATGGCTGTATCTCATTAAATTTAATGAGCCTTCATAAAATAACCATTACATTCTGAAGGTAATGAAAGAATAGCTTTGATGGTTAGTAAATAAACGACCAAAGGCAGTTTCATCATACGCTAGGGCTGTACAGGATACAGGGGGTATCAGGAAAGGGCTGTTACATTTTTTGTGGTAAGACTAAGCCAGAGCATGTCCAGCTTCACTGTATGAATGCCCATGGGGCAACAATCTTCATTTTGGCCAGGGTGTTCCTAGCTATGCCTTCGTTGTGAGATGTGATTAAATTGATTGGCTTAAAAACCCGCTAAAGGATTTTACGTATATCATGTCACTGATATTGAATTTGAATACTATTGTAGTAGGTTAGACTAAATAATTTATCTTATAAACATAGAGGTAGAGCAGATTGAATAGAGTATGTAAATTTATGTAAATGACCCCACAAATTCAGACTCTTCTGATCCAAGAGCTCTGGTACTTTATAAACAGGGCGGTAACATTGTAAATCAAGAGTTATTAACCTATGGTCTGTGGCCCAGTAGGGTTCTGAATTTATGTGCAAAATTGCATGCATGTATATTTTTCTGGAGAGAGTGTACATAGCTTTCATTAGATTCTCAAAGGGTTCACTACCAGAAAAGTCTAAGAACCACAGCATAGTATAAATAGTCTAAATGGTCATATTACATTCAATAGAATTTACATTCTCTGCTTTTCAGAAAATGTTACTTCATTAGAATAAAAATCTGCAACTTATTTTATCATCTAGCTAGACCTAAAAGTTCTTGACTTTTTAAATAAAATCCTTTAGGTTCTTTTGTAGAGGAACAAATTTTAAAAATTCTACTTTTATATACCTGAATTTTCTGTATTGCTCTTTCTTCCCATACTAGTCTTTTATCTTTAGTAGTTTTAATTTTCAATCTTTATTTCTTGGTATTTTTCATACCAAGCCACTAAAGGCTTTGGCCAAATAAAGTGGGTCTGAAAAGAGACTAAAAAGGAACAAAGAAAAATGAATCCATATATAAATGATTTTTTTGGTGCTATTTTTTTCTTCCTAATGTCTTTTATCTAGATTATAGGCTCCCTGAATTAATCTAATAACAACCCAAATATTTCATATTGACAAATTCATCAGCAACACTCACATCCCTAGATTATCCCTCTGAGATAGGTAGAGCACGTATAAGATAGTTTTACAGTTTGCAAAATGAGATGCAAAGAAATGTAGAGATGTGTTCATGATCTCAGAGGCCTTGTCTCTGTAGGCAGAGCAAAGGCAGAGACTCATAGAAGTTTAGGGTAACCAAAATGTGCCCCATAATATCCTGAAAAAAAGAAAGAAGTTTAGGGCTGGAAGAGACCTTTGACATTACTGCATCATACTTTACCAAATTGAAAAAAAAAAAAAAGACTTTGAGCTAGAACTCAAGTCTCCTAAATACCAGTCTAAAATTTGTAACACTGTATCACCCAAGGCAATTGGTTGTGTGATCGCAATAAAATTAAGCTCAGAACTCACAATGCATCCCAACTCAAAGATAATATCCACTTTGGCTGTTTCTCTTCTCTCCTATGATGTGTCTGTCTGTCTATCTATCTATCTGTCATCTATTATTTAAGTAGCTATCCATCCATCCACCCACACATACACGTATGTGCACTCACAAATATAAATATGTGGAAGTACAAATGTGTAAAGTATGATTTATAAACAGAATGAATTATTGCCTTTTCTAGGCCTCGATTATCTTCTTTATAAGCAAAATCTTCTTAATTTAACAATACCTAATCACCATCACAATGAAGACATTCTGGGTCAGGGATACTCTGAAAGTGTCGCTGGAGTCGGTCAAAATATTTTTTGCAGTTGTCAATTACAAACTGACCAAACATACCAGAAGCATGAAAGATTTATACAAGTAGCCTTATCATTTCATCATTTTGGGATATTTAATATCCTAAATTAGTGGGTACCTAACCCCATACTGATGGATGGATGGTATTACTTGAGATAATGTATATAAGACTATTTAGGGGCTACACATCTCCTAACAAACGTAAGGTTATAATTACTCATTGATTCGGAGAAACATTTATTTTCTCTTGATTAAACAAATTTAAAAGAAACAAACCCTAGTATCTTTTCTCGTATGTCTGTGAAACATGGTGAGAAAATCAGCAGCATCCTCTCAGTTTCTGCAGCCAGCAGCATCCTCATCCCTTAGGGACCACAGAAAATTCTAAATCCTTGAACCTATGAATTACCATTCCCCATATGTTCCTTTACCTCTTGTGACTCCTAAAGAGAAGTTCCACTTGGAAGGAGGAGGCAGAGCATAGTTTCTGATATTACAGAGGGATTAGCCCGTGAGGAATCAAATTAGCCACTCCAGACCCCGTTTGGAAAGAATGCTCAGACTTCTCATCATGGCTTGGGGCTGCTTAATGAAGCTGTTGAAGACTTTTTAATCTTCAATCTTTTGGCCTCTATACAGTTCTTTCTCTGTTGAAGAGGGTTTCCTTTAAAACAATGCATGCATGCTCTCTTAAATAGGCTTGAGTCATGGGACAGGTCCACAGTGTAGGGACATAGCTTGGCTATTACAGTAGTAATTGGATAATAAAGGTAAGAATAGATTTTTTTGAGTCCTTCTCTTCTCAGAACCCTAAGGTGGTATCTTAATGATCAAAGAAACATGCTAAATCCTTCTAAAGGAGATTTCTGCCTTGCCAATAAAATATATTTTCCTCCCATATTTACATTTTTTATCTGTTTTCTATGTTTAAAAGTAGGCACAGAGATGCAAGCCCATTCACAAATATAGACTCACATTAACACCAAACCCTCCCCCCCACAGAAACATGGAAAGCAGTGAAAGACCTCAATAGTGAACAATTGTATGTATGTGTGTACTGCAAACTGTTACTTACATATAAAATAATTATCATTATTTTATTGTAGCATGGTTGTAATTTTTGTTGCATTATAAATATCGCAGATCCATTTTTTTTCTACTACCACAGCAGTTTCTGAAAATGTGTAAACTCACAGTGTTATTACTCTCTAATCTAGTTGAGGTGATGAAATAGTGCCAAAACTCTCATTGCAATTTCATTAGCATATTCATGAGTCGCACTTTTGCAGTGTTGCAGAAACAACACAAATTGGTTTGTGGATTGTGAACTCCCCCTTCTTCTCCTCTCCAGAAGCGCAGACTGCAGATTAGCAAATCAAGTTGGCCCACAAACTTCCGAGCACTAAATTGCATAAGTTTCTGCTCTGCCCTATATTTCCGTATTTTATAATTCTTCTTTTATTGAATGCCATGTGAATGGACATACCGGGCAGTATCAGAGTAAGAACATGGGCTTGAATGGCTTGGAGAAATGGAAGTTCTAGAAAAGTCAGACTAAATTGTCCTGGTAGAAGAAAACATTTCTTTTTTTATTGCTGTCCATGTTTCTTTTTTTTTTTTTTTTTCCCCTTTTCGAATGGGGGTGGGGTTAAGAGTGCATTTGTACTTTGGCTGAAACTGGCTAGCAGTTCACCAAGCCAGGTTCATTTCCTTTTTGGCACATGGCTAGACCACATTTTCCAGCCTGTCTTGCATTTAGATGTGGCTGTGGTCCTGAGTTCAAGCCAATGGAATGTGGATAGAAGCGCTGCACATCACTCTAGAAGGCCTGTGTCCTGACCGGTGAACACTTTGTGATGTACCACTCTCCCACTCTTGCTCCATCTACTGGCTGGAAGTTGACGCTCAGAGTGGCTTTGGCAGCTCGCAGCTGAAGATGACAGAGCTTTCATCAGGCTGGGGGTCCCTGGATGACTGTGTGGGTTCCTGCTCTTCACTTCTCCCTGAACTCTAAATGAGAAATAAACATCCCTTGTGGTAACCCACTGAGGTTTCAGAGTTTATCTGTGAAAGTAGCTGTCGTTATCTTAACTAACTTAATGATATCTTTATTATCCAGATCTTGTCCTGTCTAAAAAACTTGACAGCTATTATTTAAAGTGTTATTTGACATGAGAAACGGAGCACTAAAACATATTATTTATTTCTCGTTTGATGTATTCTTTTGCTTTGGTTCTGCCTTTAGCTTCTTTCTGCCTCATTTTTACTAGTTACATTGCCCTTAAAGCGACATTATACAATTAGATAAACTCAGTTTTTTAATCCCTCAGAGTAAATCAAGCATTCAGGAACACGATTGTGAACATGTTCAAGCTGGTCGTACTAGGTAGAACACTAGAGCCCACCTTTTAGTTAAGCAAAAAACTGGAAATGTCAACTTTGGTTGGCACCCAACATATTTTAGATGTTAAACACTGGAAATATTGATAATTTTTAAAGCTTATATAATACTTTTGGTTTTTCAAATTCCACATAATAATGTACTGTCTAATGCATGCTTGATCAGTGCTTTGAAAGATTTAGATAGATTTTTGTAAAGATGAAACATGCCTTTTTAAATGAAAAATCTGTATCACAGTAACAAAACAATAATCACACACTGCTAACACATTGAAAAATCTATCTTACTCCTAACCTTAGTAGGCAGCTAAGGAAAGTTACTCAAGGTGACCACCTCTTCTTTGCTCGTACTGCTTTTGATTTACATGTTACATCGTTATGACATTTTCCAAAAATGTGAAGCCATCAAACTTTGCATGGGCAGTTAAAGATGGGGGATACTGAGGCACAATGAGAAAATTATTATTGAAACTACAAGAATAGATAATGTAAGGGCTGGTAATGAAGCACAAAAGACAGCTAATTCTGGACTTTTTCTAACTTGAGTGAGAGGCTTACTGTGTAGAAATCAGGAAGAAGTTTAAACATGCTATAAAATCTCTTTGGTACCCCTCACCTGAACCAAGAATCCATTATATTTAGAGTTCAGAGCTGTTTTGAACAGACAACAGGCAATGTATGAGGTAGCCCATGTTTATATACATTTGAATTATAAATATATTTCATTTAATTGTTCTTTGGAAAGATTGCCATGGACATGCATTGTTCACATGATATAATGCAACATAACTGATTTAATTAGAGCCTGTTTTCTTGGCTTGCAATCTCTTTAGGTTGGAGGGATTGCTTTTTCCACGGTAGAAAGCTATCAGTAGGTAACACAATTTAAGAGACAACTGCACAATATATTCTCTTTGCTTTTTTTTTCAGGCTTCAATCCATTGCTCAATTTAAGTATGGAAATACTGCTTGTCAAAGACTTCTTGACACATGAATTTTACAACAAAATATCAGCACACCTACTGCTTGGATTTCTAACTCATTTATTGTACGATATACAGCTAATCCAATCTACTGCTGCAAATATGGTTTGTGCAGGGCTACAGCACAGTGGTTTTCTTTAAACTGGAGAGTTTTCTGAGCTTTCATTTTCCTTCCTTCGGCAGAAAAAAGGAGACGAGACCTATATTACTTGATAAAAATAATGGTGTTGAGTCCATAGTATGGAAGAGTGGGGTTTGCAGAACCAAAAAGCTCTTGTTGGCTGGGAGCGGTGGCTCACGCCTATAATCCTAGCACTCTGGGAGGCCGAGGCAGGTGGATTGTTTGAGCTCAGGAGTTTGAGACCAGCCTGAGCAAGAGCAAGACCCTGTCTCTACTAAAAATAGAAAGAAATTAATCGGACAACTAAAAATATATATAGAAAAAATTAGCCGGGCATGGTGGCGCATGCCTGTAGTCCCAGCTACTCGGGAGGCTGAGGCAGAAGGATCGCTTGAGCCCAGGAGTTGGAGATTGCTGTGAGCTAGGCTGATGCCATGACACTCTAGCCCCAGCAACAGAGTGAGACTCTGTCTCAAAAAAAAAAAAAAACTCTTGTTGCCTTTGAGACCCAGCAAGACAGTGCCTTCTGAACCTTAAGGGAAGCATGGTATGAGAACTTGGGTTGATTAATAAGGAAATAGCCATAAAATTCTGGGAGAAAGATGCTTTAAAGGGGAAGAAATTATTTTACTTGACTCTGTTGCATTATTAGTGAGCCAAATCATAATGGAGGAGAAAGAGGTATTTAGAATTTGCATTTAAAAAAGATGAAAAACATAAAGCAAAAGGGTCAATTTATTTTTCCCTCTTTTTATTATTTTTTAATTTGAAGGAGAATGTATACTGATGGTGAGAGACTTAGTCTCACTCCCCAGGGACAACCACTGTGAACTGCTTAGTATATATAGCCTGTCAGACCTTCTTCTTGGATCTTTGGACACATAAGTTAAAAAATAAAGGATCATCTTGGACACATGTTCCATTACTAGCTTTAAAAAAACTCACCAATATATTATGACTGTCTTTCTTTGTTGATACAATATAATGTATATGAATTATTTTTTGATATGCTGTTGAATTTGATTTGCTCAAATTTTGTTGAGGATTTTTACAGCTATATTCATGAGGGATATTGGTCTGTAGTTTTCTTTTTTTGTTGTGTCCTTTCCTGGCTTTGGTATCAAGGTGATATTGGCTTCGTGGAATGAGTAAGGGAGGACGCCATCTCTCTCAATGCTGTGGAATAATTTCCATAGTATAGGTATCAGTTCCTCTTTGTATGTTTGGTAAAACTCTGAAGTGTAGAAATCTGGTCTGGGACTTATCCTTTTTCGAAGGTTTTTAATTGTCCCTCCAATTTCTGTGCTTGAAATTGGTCTATTCAGGAATTCTATTTCTTCCTGGGTGAACTTAGGGAGATTGTATGTTTCCAGGAATTTGTCCATTTCCTCCACATTATGTAGTTTTTGGGCATATAGGTGTATAGTAATCAAAGATAATGTTTTGTATCTCTGTGGTGTCTGTTGTGACCTCTCCTTTTTCATTGCTAATTGAGTTTATTAGAGTCCTTTCCCTTCAAATTCTTGTCAATCTAGCAAGAGGGCTGTAATTTTGTTTATCTTTTTGGAAGACCAGCTTTTGGTTTTGTTGATCTTCCATATAGTTCTTTTATTCTCAATTTCATTTAGTTCTGCTTTGATCTTAGTTATTTCTTTTCTTCTACTAGGTTTGGAATTGATTTGCTCTTCCTTTTCCAATTCCTTGAGAGTGTTTATTAGTTTGTCGATTTCTGAGCTTTCTGTTTTTTGGATGTGAGCATTTAATGCTATTAGTCTTCCTTTGAGGAATGCTTTTGTTGTATCCACAGGTTTTGATAACTTGTGTCTCCGTTATCATTTAGTTCGAAGAAACTTTTGATTTCCCTATTTCCTCCTTGACCCAATAGTTATTCAACAATAGTTTAATTTCCATGACTTTGTGAAGTGGTGAGTATTTCTGTTGGAATTGAACTCTAATTTTATACCACTATGATCACAGAAGATACACAGTATAATTTCTATTTTTTGAATTTGTTGAGGTCTGATTTGCGGCCTATGATGTGATCGATTTTGGAGAAAGTTCCATGAGCTGATGAGAAGAATGTATATTTGGCTTTATTTGGGTGGAATGTTCTGTAGAGGTCTGTCAGACCCTTTTGTTCTAGAGCTCTGTTTAAGTCCATTATTTCTTTGCTTATTTTCTATTTAGAAGATTTGTCCAGTATATTCAGTGGGGTGTTGAAGTCCTTGGCTACTATGGCATTATTGTTTATCATGCTATTTAGATCAGACAGGGTTTGCTTTATGTAACTGGGTGCCCCTGAGTTGGGTGCATAAATATTAAGAATTGTTAATTCTTCCTGTTGGATCTTCCCTTTCACCATTATATAGTGGCTGCCTTTGTCCTTTCTTACTTTTGCTATTTTAAAGCTTATGTTATCTGAAATAAGTATAGCTACCCCTGCTTTCTTTTGACTTCCATTTGCCCGGAGGATTGTTTTCCATCACTTGACTTTGAGTCCGAAAGCATCTTTGTGGGATAGATGTGTTTCCTGTAGACAGGAGATACTAGGCTTGTGGATTTTTATCCACTCTGCCAGTCTATGTCTCTTCAGAGGACAGTTTAAGCCATTTATATTTATTGAGAGGACTGAAATTTGAGGCAGATTTCCGTTCATATTGTTGGGTGAATTCCTATTGTTTTGTTTTGCTCCTTGAGCCATCATGGAGTCCAGGTTCTATACTTTTACTCTTGAATGATTTTACTTTGGACAGTGTCTATTGCACTGTTCAGTGTGTAATGCAGGTCTGAGTACTTCCTGTAGGGCCGGTCTGGTCTTTGCAAATTCCATCAGTGATTGCTTCTCTGTGAAGGTCTTTATTTCTCCCTCATAGATGAAACTTAATTTTTCCAGATAGAGAATTCTAGGTTGGGCATTATTCTGTTTTAGAAGATTAAGGATAGGCACCTGGTCCCTTCTGGCTTATAAAGTTTCAATTGAGAAGTCTGCAGTTAGTCTGATAGGTTTTCCTTTGTAGTTTATTTGTTTCTTTCACCTCATTGCTCGAAGAATTGCTTCTTTCATGTTTACTTTGGTCAGCCTAAAAACTACATGACATGGTGATACTCACATTGAGTATCCCAGGAGTTCTGTGTGCTTCTTGTATCTGGATGTCTAGATTTCTGGCCAGGCCAGGCATGTTTTCCTCCAGTATTCCATGAAATAAGTTTTCCAGCCCTTTTGTATTTTCTTCTTCTCCCTCTGGGATGCCAATGATTCTTGTATTTACATAATCCCACATTTCTTGTATGTTTTGGTCTTGTCTCTTGTTTCTGTGTTCTTTTTCTTCATCCAATTTGTTTAGCAAATAGGCATTATCTTCAAGCTCTGAGATTCTTTCCTCTATGTGGTCCATTCTGTTCTTGAGGCTTTCCACTGTGTTTTGAAGTTCCTCGAATGCCTCCTTCATTGCCAAGATTTCTGTTTGGTTTTTCTGTAGTATTTCAATTTCTTTAGAGAATTTTTCATTCATTTCCTGTATTGTTTTTGTGGTTTCTTTATGTTGGGTTTCTATTTTCTATTCAATTCCATTGAGTTTTCTTACAATCCATATTCAGAATTCTTCCTCTGTCAATTTAATCATATCGTGTAAGTTGTTATCTATTGATGGAGATTGAATATTTTCTTTTGGAGGTGACTTTTCTGATATTTCATGTTTCCTGTGTTATTTTGCTGATTCTTTCTCATCAGGCTACTTTGTCAAGAACTGGGGGTGCTGGGTCTGGTTTATGGCCTTAACTCTAAGTCCCCGAAGGGATGTTCCTTGACAGTGCTGGGGAGATGCAGTCTGGTCCTGTATTGCCTTAGAGGTATTTTAGCCTGTCGGGTTGTCTCTGACCTGCTGTCTTCACCTCTTGCCGAAGGATATTAGTAGGTTTGGATCCCTCGCTTAGAGTCCCAGGTGTTGGATCACTCTTGCGTGAGTGACTCCACTGCCATCCACTAGTTTGAGATGGAAGGCACTGCGTTGGGCAGTGGGGTTACCCTCTCTTTTGTTGCTTGTAGTTTGCGTGTAGGAGTCGATTAGCAAGGTATTCCAATACCTTTGTATTGGGCTCTAAACGTCCAAATGGGGTTTATAAGTGCCCCAGTCTTTGGGGAATGTCTTGCAATTGCTAAGGACTCTGGCCAAGACTTTCCTTCCCGGACCACAAGCCCCAAAGCTGGCAGTGGCCTAGGCACCAAGGGCGAGCCCTTGTGTTACGATCTTATCAGA
>RJWJ010023654.1:0-25584 GCA_004363605.1 Indri indri | reverse complement strand
TACCTAATTCCCAGGTTAATGTACCTGGGGTCTTGGATTAATACAACCAGGGTTCTAGAAACCTCAGACTGCTCAGCCTATGGTCCTGCAACCAAGAGATTTCAAGTATAATGAGTCAGGGCCTTGGAGCACCATCCCTGTACTCTGTGAATCTTTCAGGGTACTCTTGATGGACAATGGTAACTATTTTAGATAATAATTTGTTCACTATCAACCCTGAGAGAAAGAGCAACCATTCTTTGGTGTTTGACCTTACCCACTGAAAAAGAATGAGGTCATATGCATGCTTTTAAATCTAGGTCACCAAAAAAGATTTCCTACCTAAAAATATTTTCCTCACTAGTCTGTTGACATTTAACCTTGAGAAATTTGTATATAGAGAGAATTGTGAGCCCTCTCTATATTTCTAGTTCTGGAGGGAGTGGATCCTTCTTTTATTCATCAGGCATCTATTGAATGCCCTCTGTATGCAAAGCACCATAACAGACACCAATGATTGCAAAGATGATTGACATATGGTCCCTATACTTAATGAATTTAGTCTCCAAGTGACAGTTACTCAAATGACAATTAATACAAGGAAGAATATGGAAAATTTCATAAAAGGAGGTGATGAGAAGGATGGCAAAAGCTGGAGAGAGTAAGAAGACATTCCAGAAGGAAAAAACGATGTGAATAGAGGCATAGAGCAGTGCTTCTCCAACTTCAGTTCACCTAAGAATCACCCAGCAAACTCATTAAAATGCAGCTAACTGGGCCCTATCAGATAGACAGTGGAGGAACCCCTAAATTTGAATTTTAACAAGCACTGCAGGTAATTGTGATGTAGGTGCTCTTGGCAGCACCCTTGAGAAATATAGGGCAGAAACGCGTAAGGGGGAAAACTGAGTAGAGGGGTAGAACTGGCACCAGGGTATGGGGTATGTTTAGCAAACAGACTGGAGAGCAGAGCACCTAAATGAGGTGCTTGAAGAAAGGTAGTACCTGAAAATCAGAAGACAGTATCTGTTCCAATATCAGTAAGATGTAGGTGTGAAATGATATGTCAGACAGGCTTCCCTCCTCACAGACCGGGACTTAGGCAAGAACGAAATATAAGGCCCCTAAGTGCATGTGTGTCTGGGAGAAGGGGTCTGGAGGGCAGCCAAGGATGGACCCTCACAGGAGATCACAGGAGCCCCAACAGGGGAGGTCAAAGCCCTGGAAGTAATTTCTGAAGTACCTACTTCATAACGTTATTGCAGGTTAGTTCTGCCTTCTCCGAGCAGAAACAGGCAAGGTTTGCCAGGACACTACATTGGCAGAAGGCAGAGACTCAGGATAAACTGACATCTTCAGAGACCTATCCAGTTTCCATACCTAAGCCCTAAGTAGCAGCAGAAAACAGGCAGGAACACGAACCCCAGACTGGATGCCTTCGGTGGTGAAGTGAAGAAGGTGAGTAAATTATGACTCTCCCTCTTCACTTCGACTCGAGAGTAAATCTTTGTACTCTCTCTTTCTGCTGTCTAGTCTGCCTTGGTAACTGGGATGTTTAATATAGAATTCAATCGCAAGTTGTGTGATAGGAACACCCAGAATGATTTGTTTCCTTTTTAAAAAAATCTTTTTTAACAAGGAAAATGCCGGTCATGTGAGCAGAGGCTGGTAAATTTCATCAGCTTTTTCTCTGAGTCATTAAGCTTCATCTTAGTAGATAGCCTTTCAAGAGAGGGAACCCTATCAACCTGAGCTTTGCAAGTCTTTTAGATTTTCCTAAATAGTCTCAAATCACAGTCCTTGAAAGAATAAGATGTTCTCGAGAAGAGCAGAAGCAGGAAGTAAAAAGAAATATTAAAAAAAAAAAAAAGTCAAGCTGATGGATGTTCACGTAATGGTGACCCTCCATCAACATTCTATGCTACAATTTTCTAAAGTTCCTGACAATATACTCAGTGACACGGCTCTAACACCAAGTGTGTGTATATATATATATATTGAACCAGTAAATTTTAAAATGGAAGTCAGCTTAGAAAGGAACTAGTCAAATCTTATTTTATTGAGGAATAAATGGATTGTTGGTGGCTTATGGGAAAACTCAAAAGTTTTTACAATTTCCCGAGCAGTTTATGAAACATACACTTTCTCTACCAGATAGGGTATCCAGTGAATATGTCCTTTAAACCAATTCTATATACCTGTATGTAAAGAATTATTTAAATATTAGTTTACGTGTTATGGTTTTAATGTTAGTAACTATGCTGAAACTGCTATATTATTGTCTTTTTGTGACAGGTGAGGATTGTAATAGATGCAGATTCATCTACCACAAAGGTAATCCTGAGAGGGGCCATTGAAAAAGGTAGAGAAAATTAAGTCTATGGAAAAAGAAATGCTAACCATTTAATTATTTAAATAGCAAGTGAAGATTAGCTCTGCCTATTAAGCCTTTACTTACACAAGGATTGTTTTCATCAATATCAGTGACCAGTGAGCGAGCATTCATTCAACAAATACCAAATGTCTGATACGTCTGGCAATGTGTGAGGCTTTGGGGCTAGAACCATGAGACAGACAAACACAATCTCTCTCCTCGTATAATTTATTACCTAATTGGGAAGACAGACAACAGACATTAACTTAAATTATTACCAAAAACCCATAATTATTAACTATGAAAAATGCTATGAAGGAAAAGCACAGCCCTGTAGGAGTAAGTAACAGAGGACCTGCCCTATAGGGTGTTAGGGAAGGCTCTGCTAAAAAAAAAATAACATCTGAGCTGAAATTCAAGACACTTAACAGGAAACCAGGCAAAAGGTTGCTGGAGTGTTTTTACCTTTCTCTGCAATAGGATTATTCACAGACCTACCTTCTTAGAGATGCTGGGGATTGAGATCATGTTTGGAAAAGACTGAAAGTAGCTTCTGTAATTTACACAAGACTTTTCCCCTCTGAGGTCAGATCCATGAAACCACAGTTAATTGCATTCTACATTCTGCTGGGGTCAATGTGGTGGAAGGAAGCTTCGCTCGCTTAGGGGCCAAAAGAAACAAGTGCTGGTTTCAGCTCTACTGACCAGTTATATGTCCTTGGACAAGTCACTTTCCTTCTCTCAGCCTCACCTGTAAAATTGGGGAATTCTGCTGACAATTTGCATCAGTGATATTCTAATCCCACACTTTGGCATTCAAGGTCAGCCATAATACAGCACCTATCCATCTTTACCCATTTACTATTAGTCAACCTAACCGCTGGTAGTCAGCTGAGCTGCTACATGAAAATTACCCAAATATGCACCACATGTTCCTTCCCAGTGCTTTTAGACCTGTCCTCCATGATCCATCTCAAATGTTAAATTCTCCCCTATAAAATTTTCATTGCTAGGAAGGCCCCTAAGAGACATCTAACTTTGCCCCCACCCTTTTGCCAACAAAAAAACTCAGCCCTGATAATTTAAAAGACCTTTCTAAGCCACACATCTCAGAAGTGACAGAGCTAGGCTCTAAAACAAGGTCTCTGAGTTTCTAGGTCATCCCTCTTCACACTACACTAACACCAATTGCTAGGATTCCCCAAGCCCACTGATGTTGTTTGTATTTGTAACTCTCACGACCTACACTGTGCATCAGGAGCTGGCAAACTGAGATCAGTGGGCCAAATTCAGCCCATCACCTGTCCTTATAAGGCCTATAAAATTAAAATGTTTTTACATTTTTAAATGACAGGAAAAAAAGAAACAAAGAACATTTCATGAAAATTACGTGACAAAGTTCAGTGTCCATAAACATTAATAATATTTTACGGACAACAGCCCTGCCCATTCATTTATGTATTATCTATGGCTGCTTTCTTGTTACAACAGTAGAGTTGAGTAATTCTGACACAGCCTATGGTCCACAAAGACAAAAATATTCACTACACACCCATTCAAAAATAAGTTTTCTAATCTTTGGTATATGCCATTATGTGTGTACTTACCTTCCTTCACCTCCCCTTACCAACCCCTTCCCCCGCCACATACACACACACAACCAAGTAGCGTATTCTTGCACAGGGACACAGGCAAGGACAAGGCGCTCTCTGTCACTAGTCATCTCTCAGGTAATAAGTCAACCCTTATTGAGTACTCATGTGCCAGAAACAGTTCCTCACAAGACCCCATAAGGCTTTTTACTACAATTATTCCCATTTAATAAATGAGGAAAGTGAGCACAGAGTAGGTAAGTAACTTGTACAATGTCAGATACACCATCTGTTGAATTTAAAAAAATGTTATAACTATCATGAATATGCCCGCTGACCTCAGAGACCTTTAGTCCAAGAACCCTACGGTCCTTCATTTTGTTAGTCGCTATCTTCAAACTAGAAGAAAAGTCACGGTTCTCTTTCCATCCTAAAGAATCCTTGCTAGACATTATGGGATTCCCAAGGCCAAAACACAGACAAATTTCTGGAGGCCTTCTATACAGCCAAAGAAACAAAGGAGATGTGACTCTGGCAAAATGACTTCAGAGTCAGAGATCTGAATTCTACTATCTCCTATCTTATTGTTACAAAGTCATTTAATTTTATATGGACTCCACTGCATATTCGTGAAAAATGAAAATAAAAACAAACCAAAAAACTAGATGAAGTCTAACGTCCCCTCCATTGCTAGTTGTGGTACTAAGCAATAAGAGCACTGACAAAGAGAAGCTTTTAAAAAGAGCCACTGGCAGCTCATGTCCAGCGGGAGAAAGACAGGGTCAGGGGAAAAGAACCATCAACTTTGCCTAACACCAACTCACAAATTCCGGGTCTGGGGTCCCGCATTCCCCACCGTTTGAAAGATTATTTTGGAAGAGTGACTTGGAATTTCTGAGACACATTCGATGGGCACACCTCTCCAAACTGTCTGATGCCACCCACAGTTGGGGCTCTAACACAGTCTACAGAGGAAATTTAGGTTCAGGTGTAGAGTAAGCAATCTGATTCTCTAAACCTGCTGCTTGGACTGGATGCTGCATATCGAGCAGAGGAGAAAACAAAAGGTGGCCCTGGGTCCAGTGCTTCAAGGGGAAATGGAAGAAACGAGAATTTAGAGAAGTTCAAGAAGCTCACAGAGGGCGGGGAGAAAAAGCACCACAGCCATTTGGCGCTAAACAGATAAACAAAACCACCTGTAATGATCTAGGAAACACAGTCATCGAATTTAGGAAGGAACAAGCTGGCAGGTGGTCTGCCCCATTTCCTCACCTTTGACGGCTACAGCTTCTCTCCTTCAAGGCTGTGCTGAAGTTCATCCTAAATTTTGGTTTCAACTTTAAAATACCCTTTTGAAATGGCTTATGCTATCATTGTGTCCACATCCACAATTCTTGTAGCATGGTCCTGACTGGGACACAGAGTGGATTTGAAGAGTCTGGAAATGATCCTAACATTGCTCCAGGGTTGCCCTTGTCATACATTAGCTGGGGGTGGTTTATGTGTTTCAAAAATGGCTAGGCTTTATTTGTTTTCAAAACCCTTTTCACTCTTTGTGCATAAATTAAAATGTCTCCTCCTCCATGAAGCCATGCCCAATATTCTCTTCTTCCTTTTAACTCCTACAGCACTTTGCTCAGTTGCAATGTAGTAAGCTATCTCATTCAGCCCTGTATGTCAAGCACAGGTGTTCTAGATCATGTAATCCCCAAGAACAGTGCACAGAGAGCATGGCTTTTGGACAGCCACTCTTATTAACCATCATTTATTAATCCTTGAACAAGTTATTTAGCTGAAGCATAGTCTTCATCCTTAAATCAAGACAATGCCCTTGTGGGGCACTCAGGAGCGCTAAATAAGAAAACATATGCAAAGCACCTAGATTATTCCCTGGCACATAATGAACGTTCAACAAATGTCATATAACTTTTCTTCATCACCTGAATTCTCTAAAAAGCCTAGCACAGGGCCTTGCATACACTGAGTGCTCAATAATTATCATGGGTTAAAGTAAATTGCTGAATCACTCACTGTCTTGCCTATTTGACTTCCTTTCTTATTAGATTCAACCAGGAAATTATTAATTATTCTAATTTCACATGCAATAACATCTACAAAGTGATTACTCTTTCTGTATTTTTTTTAAATTTAAATGGACTCTAATATTTACATTTATTTTCCTAGATGTATTGCATGTACAAGAAACCATTTGTTCAAATTGATATCACACTAGCATTTTATAGGTTACAGGTATGAATACATATTCCAAAATGATATAGTAGAACCCATGCAAGATTTCAAGGCTATCATTTCACTCTAGGCAAAATACTTTGCCCATTTCTCAGATGACTTAAAAAGGCTAAATTTTCAAGAAAGGATAAAATTTTTGTTACCTTTGCTTCCCCAGAAAAAAAATTTCTGAGAATTTATCTTTGCCTCTGTCTGGCTACTCTCTACCTGCTCACATAAACAGCCCCATTTCCAGGCACTCACACGCCTCCCACTTCCCCACCTGAATGGCCCTCTGAATGCACTAACTGGGCGGCAACCTAGGCTTGAACCTCTTTCACTTCCTTTGCAACTTCCTGTGTTCCGGGCCCTTAGGATTTCTATTCGCCAGCTGATCTAATAAACCAATCCAAGTTAAAAAAACGAACATCTGCTAATGGTTTGTGAGACGTGATGGTAACTCTTTCCTGAGCAATATGATTGTATTTTATTTGGGACTACTAGACAGAATTTCTTTATTCTCATGAATGGCTCTAATAGTGAGAATTTCAGATCCTATGTTGGCCAATGGATAAATGCTTTAAACCTGGGAATGTTTTGCCCATCCTCAAATCACTTTTATAGACTGCTGTGTAGTATGCACTTGCCCTTGACCACGAAGACATTTTCTTCACTTCAGCTGCCATTCAGGGCTTTTCTCCTACCATATGTTTGCCTCCTTCTCCTGAAATTGGTTAAAAAGTTTCAGGTAAGGTAAAAACAAAAAACAAACAAACAAAAAAATGTAATTCTCTTAAACCTTTGTCTGTCTTGTTACTGTCTACACTCTTTCTTGGCTGGGCAGATCACAGGACAACTGGAAATGTAGATATAAAACAGAGTTCAATACAAAGTTGTCACTAAGGAGAACCCACAAAAAACTCTTGAGGCAGCAAGAGCTGCTAGCAACTGTCCTTCCAGTTGAGTCAACACACTGGAAAAGGCGTCAGATCTCCTCATTTGTATTCTGAACTGCTCTTGATGAAAACTTACCAGCAAGGGTTTACCCTAGAAGTCTTCAGTTTGGAAAATGGGCTGTTTAATTTACAAATACGACTAAGAATCTAATAATTGATCAGTTTAAGTCTTCGAAATATGTATTATGCAAAATGTATTTTATGATGTATGTGTGTGTATGAGAGAGGCTGGGGAGGGAGGAAGGCAGCGAGAGGAAGAGAGAAATGAGAAAGAGAAAGAGAGAGAGAGAGAGAGAGAGAGAGAGAGAGAGAGATCTTTTAGAAGAGAAAGAAAGAAAACTGAAAATAATCCCACTGCACTTAATGAGGCCCCACTGGACTATCCCTGAGTCCAAATCAAAATCTCAAAGGCAGACACTGAAAGCTCACATTTCCAGAATCTAGTCTATCCCAACGGGTCAGAAAATACCCAGCATTTACTTCCAATAAATCTCAAATGTATCTCCAAGGGAAGGAAATCCCTTTGTTCAAAGAGAAAAGTGGAAACAGCTAGTTCAGTAACCCACTGGCTTGGTTGGCCACAGAATTAGAGCCAAATGATAGACAGTTAAGACAGTTGTAAGTGATGGTAGATAGCACTCTGGACTCTAGAGAAGTCAGGGAGAATATTTGCCACAAGAGGGAGCAGTAGAATATGGTCAGAGGGGAGACTATTTGGTAGAGGTTATGATGAGGGGTGCACAAAGCAGTAGGACCTCTGACTATGAGGTATGGGAGGTTAGGATGAAGGGTCTACCCATGAAGTATGGAGGATATTGGATGATGTTTTAGCAAGAGACATTTATCCTTGGAGGCCAAAATCAGGATGAAAGGACCAGGAAGAAGAGAGAAGTAACGGCACGTTGATTCCTAAATTCTTAGCTAATATAAAGTGACAATTTAATTTTTATTTGAAAGCAACATACCCACATACTGAAAAAAAAAAATAAAACATGTAGCATATGTGCTCTAAAGTCCTCTTCTAACTACGTATTTATTTTTCAGATTTAATTTCAACTTCAGTTTGGATTTTGTTTATTTCCATGCTGACAGGGCAGACTGCTTCCTACCTATATACTATTCTCCCTCTGCCTAAGTCACCATGGAGAAAAGGCTTGTCTCGCTGAATTGCAACATGAAAATCAGATGTTAAAATGCGCTTACTTTGAGACAACCACATCCATGAGCTAAATGAATGCTTTGGCTTGCTTTTTAAAGGGGAATGCAACTCCATTAGATCTGCAGAGCTTTTCTCATCCTTCACTTTGTCAAAGAAATAGATTAAGTGCTAAGAGGCGAGGAGCCATGCATTTACTTTGCAAGATAAATAAAAGTCTATTTTTGTCTGGTAAAAAACATGTTAAATATAGCTCGTTAACAAATGCTGACGCTCTCTTGGAATACATTTTATTTTTTCAAAACATAGTAAGCTTAAAAGAGCAATTAACATAATTCCTGCAAATAGTCCTGCAGGTGTTAATGACTATACCTCACCTTCCTTTTGTAATTTTATTTGGAGTTAAAGCACTGTTACTGATATGCTCTTTCCCCCCCTTCCTGGTCAGCAAAAGGGTTATCTACTTCTTAATCTTAATCCAAAATGATACAATGGAAACCATTAAATAGTAATAATAAAGTAAACAGATAGGTAAGTAGGTAGGTAGATAGATAGCACAGCCTTCATGTTCTTTCAGTTCATTACTCTCCTCTTCCAGCCCTGATAAGCTTTCAAGAGGGAGTAGATTAAGTCTGATTGTCATGGACACTGGTACATCCTTTGCAGCCCTGCTCAGCTCAACAGTGAATAATGGTTTACCTCTGCCCAGTCCTTTTTTGTTGTTGTTTTTCTAGGAATTCATCATTCCATTTTTAATAAAAGACAACAGCCATTTTTGGGGGGGGAGGGGGGAACAGGGCTCCTTTTATAGTAGGTGGGAGAAATCTTAGCCAAAGAGCTCTGAGATCCAAATGGAATCTTTCAAGCAGGCAGAATTTGTAAGACGAAAACCGTTTAAGAACACACATCTTGCCTCTTGATGAAATAAGTGGATCCTCCCCCACCTTCTCACTCACAAGGCCCCAAAGATGGAGCTAGCTCTCCCTTCCTTCCTCCTGCTTTCACACCCGCCTAACCTCCCAATTAAGCAAGTTTAGCAAACCCAGCGAGCTAAATCCAAGTAACACAGGATTTGAAAGAGGAACCTGAAACCAATCATCCCCCTTCCGGCTTTGTCTTCCTATCTGAAATGAATGAAACATCTAGACTCATTTTCCTCCTTCCTTTCCTGACTTGCTGCAGGAGTAGCTTTGAGAAAGAGAAACCATGTGCGTGTATGTGTTTTGGGGACGCATGAAGAGGGGGAGGGATACTTTCAGAATTCCTTCCTGGTTGCTCCTCCTTTCCCCTAGGAATTCTTCACACAAGTCCCCGATTGTGGATGTTCAACTGCTCCTATCTGGAGACACTCAAGCAATGCCTTTAACCAGATCTGATCAGAAATCTCCACCTACTCAGCTAGAGGCTCCTCCATGATCAGGACGCCTGTACTGTCTTCACCACATCCGTCATTTTTTAAAAAGCTTCTTCCACTACACCTCCCACTGATATCCTTTTTTCTCTTTTTAGTCTTTACACCTCCAGCAGGACAAAGTTTGTATTGTCATATTCACAACCACTAGTAGCTGACTAGCAGGAGAGGCAGAGAGCGCCTTCAAGGGAGCCAGGCTAAGGGGGTTAACAAGATACCTAGTGCAAAGCATGACTTTCTTTCCAGTGACTGCGCATTGCCCTCTTCCAAAAATTCTTTGTTAAATTTGATCCCCTCTGCTCTCATCCCAACCACTGTCACTTTGTCTGAAGAGGGAAATACGAATTGCCAGCCCAAGCCATTCATCAAATAGCAAGAGAATCCATGCGGGAGGGGGATTTAAAGAATCAAGGATGCACATATACTGTCTTTTCAAAAGCATCGCCTGGGGCGCATTTGGTTTCTGTAGCCAACTGTCCAGCTATCAGACCTCCCTCTTCTTCATTAAAGAGGATCCAAAAAGGATATCTTCACATCTCAGAACACAGACCATCTCCCCAAGAGCCAGCAAAGCTCCAGAGGCAGATAATGCAGCTGCAAAGTTCCCTTCGAATCTCTTGGGGAAAGATGCCTGTGTGTGCAGAATCCCCAAGGCACACCACGGCACGGTGGTCACAGAAGTGGACCCTACAGCCCACTCCCCCGCCTTACATTTCTTCCTTCTCTGTCCCCTGTGCCCCGACCACACCTCCCTCCTCGCCGCAGTTCGTGCTGAACCAGCTCCCGGCGCCCGCCGGAAAAGAGGGGACTCGCCAGTGTGGCCGTGGGGAAGACCCCAGGGATTACCGGGAGGAGGGATGACCGCGAAGAGGAGCCCTGTGGGTGGGGACGCCTGGATCCCCAGCAGCGCTGCATTCCGGGTGGACTTAGCTCTTCGCGCCCTGAATCCTCAGAGCCCAGCGCGGTGCAGGGTGCAGCATCTCTCCTGAGCAGCCCTTTCTTCCTCCGGCAGCCCTCACTGGCAGGCGGGCACCCTCACGCCCAGACGCACCAGCCCGAGCAATTTCACTCCAGGAGAAGCGCGGACACCGAGAAAAATGTGCAGGCGCACACACACCACACAACACACACACGCAATTGAGACCGGTCGTTCGCCAAAGCGGAGGGAAGTGCAGCCTTACGAACAGCGAATGGAAAATAGTTCGCGGTATCTGACCAAATCCCTTCAGCTTGCCCATCCCGAGGTCCTACCTGGCTCGGGGAGTGTGAATGGATCCTTCCCCCGTTCCTCCTCGCTAGTAGCACATACACTGCACTCCCTCCTTTTAAAGAGCTGCGGATCGCGAAGAGGTCGCTCCCATCTTCAGGGGGAAGCACAAAGCCGGCGGCGGCGGGCGGACTCCCGTGCAGCGCCGGCGCGAGCGGGAGCGGCGGCGGCGGGCAGCGGTGCGCGCGGGCGGGAGGCAGGCGCGGAGGCCGCGAGGCTGGGAGGGCCGGGGCCCGGGCGGCGCGCGCTCCCCCTCCCTCCCGCGCACACTCGCCGCCCGCCGCCCGCCCGCGTCCGCAGCCTCGCACTCGCTCACACGCGCGCTCGGCCCCCTGCGCGCCCCCCGGGCTCCCTTGGCGATCGCGCGGGGCTGGAGCCGGCGCCTTTCGGGCGCACCGAGCCGGTGAGGAGCCCTTGCAGCCTCCCGGCCTCCGCCGCCGAGAATCGTTTCCGATTTCCTCCCGGCTGTCGCCCCGCAGTGCGTTCCGGCCGCGCGCTAGCGCTCTCTCCCGCACCCAGCCCATCGGGGACACGCGCAGACAGGCGCTGCAACTTTTCCGGTGAACCCTCCTCGCCTCATCCACCGGCAGAACCCTGACCCCAACTCGCCCACCGCTTTCTCACCTCTGACTTTGTTAATCTAGCTATCGTTCTTCCTCCAGTTTCCACGCTTTTGCTAAAGGAAGCTATCTTTTAGCAAAGGGATCTGGGGATATAACAATGATTTTTTTTTTTTAAATCCGTACTCCGTGGTTTTCCTACATACCAGCTACGCACGACTATACGCTAGCTACTAGATGCTGACACAAGCAAATAAGGATTTGGGGCGGGGGGGCTCGTAATTCCCCAGCCAAGAACTCTGAAACATACTCCGCGTTGGTATTTCCCTCAAAGATTGCTGCTCCCCTGGGAATAAAGACCAAGGGGCTGTTCAGTGGGAAAGCCTTGCTGCTTTTAAACTACAGAGAGGAGTAACAGCTGAGCACTGAGGTTGAGTTGGGAAAGACCTAATGCAGCAATCGACGAACCATTCATTGCCCTTTCCAGGAGAAGCATTACCATTGCCAATACATCACTTCCCCATAATTAATAAGGGAGCACTGCACCAGGCCCTTTCTCTCTTGACAGTTCATTCATTCTTACAAATCCTTAATGACTTGGCATGGTGAAAGGCTAGACCTCCTGTGAAGTTCTCTGGCTCCCAAACCCGGCTGCACATCAGACACACCTGGGAATGCAGACTCTGATGTAGGTGTCAAATGGGGCTCCACATTCGTATTTTGAAAGCATCAGTTGCAATTGGGCACTGGTATGATTTGCTCAGGTGTAGGGGTCAGGAGCAGCTATACTGGGAGGTGAGGGAAGGAGGGAGCTGTAGAGCACTAGGCACACAGTTTAGTTCTTTGGTGGAGTCCTACACCAGTACTTACAGTGCAGCTCTGGGGCAGTCAGGCCTTAGGAAAAGAGAGATTCTGACTCCAGGAACCCTGCTGTCTGACTCTGCAACAAAAAGAGAGAAACGGGAGAAGTAGCCCTCTTCTGCCTCTACGCCACTGGCTGTCAATCCTGGCTGTACCCCAGAATCTCCTGGGCAGCTTTTAAAAATCCCAGTGCTTAGGCCACACCCCAAACTGTTTAACTTAGACTCTCTGGGGGTGGAACCCAGGCATCAGTAATTTGTTTTTCATTGCTTGTTTGATTCCTGTGTCCTGCAAAGGTTGAGAACCACTGCTCTAGACCAGTACTCCTCAAACATGAATGTGGGTATAAAGCACCTGGGGATTGCAGTTTCTTATTCAATAAGACCCGGCGTGGGCCCTGGGCCTGCATCTCTAGCAAATGTTCAAGTGACCTTGATGCTTTCTGAATGAAGACTGCACTCTAATTAGCAAGGGTCTGTTGCATTCATCCAGTGGTCACGAACACTCGCTTCTTGTCTTGTAAATTCGCAGGAATCGTTCTTCCCTAAGAACATTTTCCTTTCCTTGCTGTAAGTGAAATTTTCTTGTAAGTCATGCTCTGCACAAACTTTTTGTTAGACTGCACTGACTAGTGGGTGTGAACAGAATGACACGTGGGGAGACACAGAAGGTCACCATCTCTCTGTTAGAGTATGTCTTCTGCCAAAAATTACTTAGAGTCCTGACTCGAAGGGAGTGTGAGAGGCAGATATCTGGCTCACAGTCAGTGAAAGCGGCTTGGAGAGAAGTGGCTGCCTTCTGAATGACACTTAGAAAAGAACATAACTGAAGATTCCACTCACAAGAAATAAGACACAGCCAAATGAAGGGACCAAATGAAAGAGCTAAATGAAAACATGAGTGGTCTACTATCTCATTGGAATAGATTCCATGGAAAGGGTATGGCCTATTATTGCTATTATGGGCCACTTACTGAAAGCTCAGATTTTCTTGAAAGTATAAGCATGTTTGTGACACAGAGCAACAAGAGCCCTGTTCTTTAAATGTCTCTACGCCTGTGATCCCAAAAGTCTATCTTGTCAGCAGCTAAGCAGACATTAAGGCTACCTTTTAGTCCTCTTCACTCCTTTTCTTTTCCAATCTAGACTGATATTTAAGTTAATTTAGATTCTTGGGGGAAAAAAACGTATGTTGGATAGACTTCTCTTTATGTAGACCCATTAAGTGGCAACCTAGTGCCTACTGATTGGGCACCCTTTTTGATTTGGCTCAATTTCTGAGCCCCTAATTTTCTTTGACTTTCATTTCTCATTAAAGGCATTTTTTTTAATAATGGTTCCAGGGCCCCGGGGCAAATCAAACCTTTTTCTCCCTTCTAAATGTCATACATGACTGGATTTTTATTGCAAGAATTATCAAAGTCTACATCACCAGCACAAGGCCATGGGAGACTATGGCTCTAGGTAAGGAAACAGTGAGGCCGCTGCAGACTGTGGCTTTGGAAAGAATAAATACCGTATGGAGGAAAGTGGTGGTTTACATTTCAATAACAATATACTATTTCCTAATTGTAGTCTCCTATATTGGTTGCTGTTCTTTCCTCTGGACTTGGGATTCAGACTCCCAAGTCTCCACTGCTATCTAACCAAAGCAATATGGCACAATCGTTTAGGGGACTCTGCAGGAATATCACTACGTTTTGGTATATTCTAGAGATGTTCAGTTTTTCATGAATTATTTCCCAGCAAATCTTCAGGGGGATCTCATAGCAAACTCATTTTTAGACAAAGTGTAAATGTGAATTAGGCCCTATTTTTTTTATCCAGTCTACAAAAAAATTAGACATTGATCAGGGGTACCAACAATTTTTTTAAATATTTGATACTTTACTGAAATACCCAATGATTTTCGTCCCAGGGAAAAATAACACAGTACTTTATTGTAAGTCCTTTCATTTTTACTTTGAATTATATAGGTCAGAAGCACTACTATTATTTTTTTCACAGCTCAGAGCTTCTTTAGTGTGCTAGTATCGTCTTAGTCATTCCCCGCCTCATTTCCTGCTTTGCCAGCCTTCACCACTCACCTATCTGCTCCTCTATAAGCCAGTCTCATATTGATTTCTACGTAAGAAAAAGGTGTCATAGCACCCCCAGCCTGCCCAGCTAATAGAGAGCTTAGCATTAGTAAAGCTAAGCATTTTCCCACACCTAAGAACCTCAGGTGGACCACTGGGCCCCCAGTTTTGTCCTTTAAATTTTCTTTGCTCCTGATTGGATCCAGGGTTCTTTGCTTTAGGGATGACTGTGAGGATTCTTTGTTGACTTCTAAGTGCTAGTCTTCCTCCTCCCCAAGGTCTTGTTCCTGCAGTTCAACTTTTACTTCTCAGTTTTGTTTTGACCAGTTGAACACCACTCTTGTACCTCACCCAGCAATGGGCCCTGCCATTGTACAACAATCCACAAAGTGGGAACAGCCTTTCCGGTAGACTCACAGTCTCAGCCCTCCTCCCCTGTGCTCCATTACTATGGGGTCAGATACTTCCTCTGAATTTGTCACAGTCTTTGGATATGAGAAGCCTGCAATTCTGCATTTGAGCAACTTATATTAAAGGATTGGGCTTGTACAAAATCCTGACACTCTTGTTTTCCATTTCTATCCCTTATTTCCTTAAGGAAATATCTAATCTTTATCCCACAACTTTACCTATGTTTACTCAATGGCAGAATCATTATCTAGAACAATTAATGGGTTAGAAGAGAATAGCACACTGGTTAAGAACCATGGCATTAGTTATAATATCTGAGTAGGTCTCTCAGCTCTGGCTGTGTGACCTTGGGGAAGCTTCTTAACCTCTTGAATCTCAGTATCTCTGTCTGGAAAACATGGATCATAAAATCTCCTGCAAGGAGCTGTAGAAAGGACAAAATGTATACAAGGTGCGTGGCATAGTTCCTGATCATAGTAATTACTCAATAACTGATATTGTTGTTGTTATGTTGGTAAAGTTCCATAAAAATGATATCCATATAAATTTTAAAAATCTATATAATCAGGTTATCTCATTATTGATAATGACTATGCTATCATTTTTGTTATACAGAATTCTATACAAGGAATAATTCAAGAAAATATACATTTCTGCATTAGAAGAGTACTTTTCCTCTCTGTAATGAAAGCAGCTGCTTGTGTTCTTTCTGATTTTGTAAGTACAGAGTGTGGTTAGTGACTGATAGTGGGGGCGCCACATTTCTTGGCTCCTTCTCAATGTTTATTTCCCTTTATGTCTGAGTATCATCTTGATCTTCTATTACGAACTGAGGGCGGAATTTGAAAGGCAGCCATTTTTAAACATATCTCACTACAATTAAAATTTTGGTTGTCACGTT
The DNA here is from genome assembly GCA_004363605.1 of Indri indri. Lineage (NCBI taxonomy): Eukaryota > Metazoa > Chordata > Mammalia > Primates > Indriidae > Indri > Indri indri. The sequence continues at coordinate 9,810 of RJWJ010023654.1, read as the reverse complement.
AATTTTACCAATAGGGGACTTTATTTGTAGGGCATAAACTTTTTCACTAAGTTCGCACAAACTTTCCCCAACATTGATTCAAGGACTCTCCATTAATAGGGACTCAAGATGAACCCCTGGGGTGCTCTGTACCAGGCAGCTGTTCCTCATAATCCAGTCTCGGAGCAATGTCCCTGAGACATGGCACTTCAGCTTTTTCAATAAATCTCTTTTCTAAGGCATTGTTTGTGATATATAACGCCTTCACTGCGTCTTCAAATGCTGGGCACCGGTTAGACTGTTCTGAGAACTGCTGATGTTTTAGTGGTTACCGCAATGCCCAGACAGTAGCCCTTGCAAATGATCATAACAAAGATCCCTAAGAGGGAAACAGAATGAACTTATGGGTGTCTTAATCCATGATTTTAATGATGCTGATTCTGCTACCACTGGGAGTGTCTGGAAAGAAAGAAACTATATGCCCTCATCTCTTTAAAAATTCAGACTCATCCATTGTGACCTAAAGCGTCCTTAGTAATCATGAGCAAGTAATGTTCAGAAACCACGTTCTATTTTCCCTTTCCTTTGAAATATTATCACATCACACAAAAAGCTTAGCCATTTTGGGATTTGCTTTAGCATTTCTAAGCATGTGTATCAAAATAAATGGTGCATTATTTGTGTATACTTTAAAATTATCTTCCATCTACAGTTTAGTTTTTTTGAAACGTATATGTCTATAGAACTTTTATTTTTATTTTATTTATTTATTTATTTATTTATTATTTCAAAGTATTATGGGGGTACAAATGTTTTTGGTTACTAACATCACTTTTGTAATGCTCGAGTAAGGGTTAAAAGTGTGCCTGTCACCCAGATAGTGTTCACTGTACCCGTTAGGTAGGTTTTCGCCCATCTCCTCCCCTCCTCACTCCCCACCCCAACTTCCCCCCAGTCCATTACTGTAGAGCCTCTGTCTTGCTGCACATTCAATCCTCAGCATCTAGAGTAGGTTTTGGTGCATGGTGGATGAATTAATCAACACATATTGTTCCCTGTAAGGGATCTGGCATATGTGAAAAGAAGATGGATTTTGGTTATAGGGTAAAGTAAACTCTTTGGCCCCTGTCCAGTGCAAATTGTAACTTAATAGTCATCACCTCCTTGTAGCTACAGTGCAGGCCCTGGTTAGCAACTGACATAGTCACCATATCCACACCCACAGTCCTGCCTGGCCACCTGCTCTGCGATGACAGACAGATTGTCTGTGACATTGCAAGAGGAGGAACCACACAGAGACAGCAATCTGACCAAGCCTCGGGCTTGAGTTTGTAAACCGACACTATGACAGTATCTCAGGAATTACTTATAAGCCCTCATCTGGCCCAATTTGCAAACAAGTTAGAGAATCTCTTATTTCCTCTGCTAAGAAAAGTTCATTAAGCATGTATTTTATGGGTATTATTCTCGTGTTTTTATTTATTATTTTTCAAGAATCAAGGAACTGGTAAGTTTCTGGTTATGTGCAAAGTTGGTCATCAAGCAACTCTTAGTAAAGGCAAAAAGCTGGGCAGTGTAGAGAAAAACAAAACACAGCTGAGAGTAGTTGTTAATTCGTTTTTTCATTCATTCCTTCATGTATTCATTTAATAAATATTTATGAAGATCTACTCAAGCACTGTCCCAGACACTGGAGAGAAAGCAAAAACATCAGCAGAAGTTCCTACTCTCCTAGGATTTACTTTCCAGTGGAAAAACAACAGGCGACGAGCAAAATAAGCAAATTAACAACTTGTAGGGTGTCACATGGAGATAATGCTATGAAAGCAATAAAGCAGAGAAAATGGAATAGGGACTTTTGGGAACAAGCACTAGTTTAGGTGGTCAGTTTTGCAGAGACTCGAATGAAGTCAAGACTTCCTGTTGGCAATGCCATCCTTTTCTGAGAGTCCCAAACAGATTATATATATTATAGATATATTACAGATCATATATATAAATACATCACAGTATTTTGTTTGTTTGAAAATTTGTCTCTGCCCTGCATTGAGGTTCTTTTAGCAATTCTCACCTCAAAGCTGTCGGACTTCATCAGGGCTAGCAGCAGAGCGGTGACCACATAATTTGTACCTCTGTGTGCAGAAACATATTCATGTTATATAAATCCAAGAGTTCCAAAAAGACAGACTGCCCCCAGGGGTTGCACATAAAATGACTGTGTTCTTCTAAAGCAGATTTGCTATGAGATTTCTGAGTGCCCTTTTGATTTTATTTAAATTATAGCATCTTATTAATGTACCTCAATGGCAAACTTACATAAGTGAGCTCTGACGGGTGAACTCTTGCCAGAAAGTCAACAACACTGGTGAGGAGGGAGGGAGATCACACATGTGTGACTTGATGGTTCCCGTGTTTCTTTCTATGAGTCGGTCACACCTCTTTTTTCCTTTTCCTGCATTCTTACCTGAAATTACACAATATACAATACATATGCTACGCTGACAACACCACACACATACTCATACACACACACACTTACACAGACTCACACACTCATTCACATACATGATTCTTAACTATGGCCAAATACTTAATTATTGAAAAATTACCAATTGCAAATTTGCAAATACACATGGAAGTAATAACTAACCTCTTGTTTTGTTTAAATATTATTCAACCTTAATGGTTTTTTATTTGCATATACTCTCATATACTTAGACTCATAGATTAAAGCAGATTATGACCCATGCATTGTACTTTTTTTTGAAATCAATAATATTAGATTTGAAGCCTAAAAAAGATACATGAATTATGTATCTTATAGATCTTAAGAGAGATTTAAAATTTTGTTCTTCCTGTTTCTTTTGTTAAAAAAAACAAAACAAAAAAACCTCAATGTAGAAATTCCTCAGGAAAAGCAGAGCTTGGATGGAAAAGTATTCAACACAGCAAAGGGCCTACCTAACTCATAATAGATGATCAATAAACATATGTTAAATAAATGATGCAAATTAATGGAATATGCTTTAGTATAGGGCAATCATTTAATATAAATTTTGCAGTAGATTTACTGGCTGAATTTTTAAATCATTCAGGCAGCAAATAGTGAGTGACTACTCCATTTAAAGCCATGAACTAAGTTCTGTGGTGATTAAAAAAATCAGGCACCACCCATGACCTTTAGAAATTTGGTCTCATAGGTAGAATTAGAAACTGTAAAGATTTTTGAAGAAGTGAGTGCTGTCACCAGATATGTGCTTTATGAAGATAAATCTTGACAGTGCGTCTGAGATGTGTTAAAGTGGGCATGACCAGGGATAAAGAGATCGGTGAGGAGATGATTAAAACATCTCAAAGTAGGCCCAAGTAACAGGACGCTAAACAGCAACTGGGAAAGAAAAGGAAGAATATAGCTCCTTTTCCTCTTTGGCTCAATTCCTGGCAGAATCCCATTACCTCCCTGCCCAATAGTTTTAAAAAATACTGAGTTTTAATTCTGAGGGGAATCATTCTGCATGGTTTCAACTGGGACATATATAATTTCTATAAAGCTGTTACTATTCTAGGAAAAACAATCCATTTTAAGACTGGCATGTGAAGTTGGGGATGGGGGATGGTAGTCTGCTTTCGCAGGCAGAGAGAGTATTTCGTTACTGTCATGATGAATGGTGATAATAAAAAGCAGACAGACCCTCAGTTGGTTTTATTATTGTGTCTAAATTCTGTCCTGACAATACACTCCCTTATTCTTTGCAGTGCAGATTCACTGCTCCCACTGCCTATCTCCCTTGGTGTGCTGCTGTCTTTTAAACAGATTATAGTAATCTGAGAATATCTGGTCTCCTTTCTATGACATAGACCTGACTTATAACTAGGGAGCAGGTGAAAAGATCTCCACCCCATCCCATGTACCCACCGGACATTTAACTGTACTTTACAGGAAAGCCTAACAGAGCCAAGTTTGATGAAGTATGGACTTTATATAGAGCCCCTCACTTCCCCTAACTGCACGTGACTTTACTATTATTTTAGAAATATATAAAATCAGTGAAAGAAATTGTAACATACTTGGAACATTTAATCAAATCTCTTTATTAATCATATATGTTCAGGAGAATATTTTTTTCATTAAAAGCAGTCTTATTTGTTGGATAATAGGCCCAAAGATAACGATAAATTGTTTTGATTTTTCATGTGTATTTTTGACATCTCTTCTGACACACCCTTCATCTGACACAAGCTAAAAACCTATACATTCATCATTATGAAAAATCTAGTGTCAACACTACTTGAAATTATTAGCATATTTTTAAATGCAAAGAATATGGTAGATTTTTAGATGTTTATCCTCTTGTTTTAAGGTAAAATGTTATTTTGTCTTTAAATAAATCTAATACATTTAATTATTAATCAATTAATATTAAGTAAGTTTAAGTAAACTTATTTAAATAAATAAAATTGCATTTTATTTATATATCAATCTTAATGTTAGAAAAACGCCTAATAAATATCCCGACAAGTTTGGAACATTTTTTCCTGTGAGAGGCAGTGTTTCATGTTAGAAAAAATCAGAGCAGAGATGAGCCTGAATTTTGTGGGAATGGACACGTGCTAGCTGTATAAACACAGATAAAAACACATTCATTCACTCACTTGCTTAACAAGCATTTTTTGAATGACCATTAGGCAAGGCACTGTGTTAGACATAAGAGAATCATCAGTGAACAAAAGGGTCTTTCATCTGGGGAAGGAAACAGAAATCAACCAACTTACACAATTCATTATTTTATTAATATTGTGGTAAGGGGTGACAAGGAGACACAGAGTTGGCTTTGACATTTTCTAACAGAGGGAGCTGACCTTTTTAAAAAGATAACTAGGAACTGGCTAGGAGAAGAGGGGAGTGAGCTCAGTACAGTCCTGGACAGAAGAAGCTTCAGATGCAAAGGCCTGGAGGTGAGAAGGCACAGCTGAGGGATTGAAAGATCAGAGGGTGTAAAGCACAGCAAGTGGGGAAGAGAGAGGTGTGCGGGAGGGCTGTAAGGTAAGCAGAGGCCATGTAGAACCTGTAGAGCTTGCTTTGTTGGTTTTTTTCTTAAGATCGTGATGGCTTATCTGCTTCATTCTAAGGACTTGTCTTAGTTTCATGATAGAACAACTAGGCTTACAATAACTGAACTCTTCTGCCCTTTTTGCACTTCCCCGGCTCACACATGATTGAGCAGAATTTCTCCTAAGTTTAGCATTAAGGGGAGACTTGACAACCAGAAAATTAAAAATAAATTAAGTCTTATTTTCTAGGCATGATTTTACTTTCACTGCTGTGCCTTGTCAGGGGTCTCCTGTGTGATTATCAATAATTAATAATCACCACGATGACCAAAATTTTCCACCAGATTGCTTTTCAGATTATTTGGTGGAGTTCATTCTTTTGACACCCATAACCCCTCCTAACATGCTTTTCTAGATTACTCTCTTGGACTTAAAAATAAGGGAGGATCATTAAAAAAAAAAAAAATACTGGTAGCCAATGTAAACTAAAACAGCACTGGCTCAATCCTGGAATGGGGACAACTCATTTCATAACTTTAAAAGATTCCTACATTTCCACTTGTTTATTGGAAGATAAGATTTTGCCAGTGTGGCATACAAACAAAACAGTGATTAGACTCAGACTACCCACTCTGTTAGGAGCTGTGGAGAAGACCCACTGGTTCCTCCTCCTTGAGGTAAAGGGAGGAGGCTTCAAAAGAATTGCTTTAAAGATTATAAGAGGAAACTGGCATTTGATTTCCCAGTCTTAGCTTCCAGCTTACTTCTGCGTCATATACTGCTGCACGTGGAGAAATACCACTGGGGCGTAATGGGATGGAGTGAGGCTTGCCATTGGAGAGGTATTTAAATTGGTCTGAGAAGTGGGGCTGTAGTGGGGAGATGAGATTGGAACTGCAGACCTGCCAAGGACTCCACCATAGGACAGGAGATGAATTTTGTGTGAGGCCAACAGCTGGGAGGGGCTCAACCCTATAAGGATAGTCCAGTCACATGTAAGCTCTCCCAATGCCTGGAGGAAATGCTGAGGAAAGAGTCCCTCCCAGTGGGGACAGCTGACTACTCTAGCCAACCACACTGAGCATAGAATAAATGAGCTCCATCAGCAGCAGGAGCCAACATGAAGGAGCTGCAATCTTGTCACGAGAGGTGTTCTCTCCCCCTCTCTGCCAGAGCACTATAGGAGTATAGAGGGAAAAGGTGGGCAAGAAAGTAGACAATATCCCTTCCTTCTCTAAGTCTCTATAGCAGAGGTTCTCACCTGGGGTGCTACCATCCCTAGGAGGCAATTTCAAAATTCATGGAGTGTTTTGTAGTTGTCACAACAATATGGAAGTTGCTATGGGCATTTATTGGGCTAGAGCCAAGGATGCAACATATCTCGCACTGTGGAACAGTCTCATAGACAAATAATTCCCCTTCATTCCATATTATTTTCAAGTGTTCTACAGAGCATTCATGTAGGTGAAAAACCTATTACTTGAGCCTATAGACTACTTTGGTTTTTATATAAAAACCAAGTATTTTTGCATGTTTTCATTTATACTGATTTTCCCAGGAGTATAACTACTGTGTATATTGAAGAAAAATTGTACTTTGTTTTATTTGGAATTTAACAAGAGTTGCTTACCATTTTGGAAAATCACTTTACTGATGGCAATATTGCCTGTTGGCATTTATAACCATTACCCTCGGGGTAGTTCTACATAATGGGGCAAGCATCTGACCACTACATCTTCTAGTGTCATAATAGCTGAATGTTTATACATTGCACAACATGTTAATTTATTATAAAATATTGCCATTTATTCCTTTTTATATTATAGTGAGAGCATTATATGGGACTTTAAATATATATATTAATATATGTGCATGGAATAGATTATATTATTAATTTTATTTCATAATAGTGTGCCATATAAATATATATAGCATATATATAAAAGGGATGCTGTAGTCTGAATATGTCCCCCAAAATTCATGTGTTGGAAATTTAAACTCCAATGCAACCATGTTGGGAGGTGGGGCCGAATGGGAGGTATTTAGGTCATGAGAACTCCATCCTCATGAATGGATTAGTGCTGCTATAAAAAGGGCTTATGAGAGGGGGGTCACTCTCTTCTGTCTTTCCGCCGTGTGAGGACACAGCATTTGTCCTCTGTTGCCATTCCGCCTGCCACTATGCAAGGACACAGCAAGAAGGCCCTCATCTGATGCTAGCACCTTGATCATGGAGTTCCCAGCCTCTAGAACTGTGAGAAAACAAATGTCTGTTGTTTGCAAATTACCCAGTGTCAGCCATTTTGTCACAGCAGCACAAAATGGGCTAAGAAAAGGGGGAAACTGAGTCTGAAGGAACCGATAACCCCTCAAGTTTTTAACTCTCCAAGTGTTGTGAGTATAGTCTGTAAAGGAAGAGGTTGGGAGAAAAATTTAAATCAATCATGAGATTGATATTTAATAATAAATAGGAATTAGTCAATTACCAGAATGGAGCTCTTTCAATAACTAAAAGTGACTAAAATTTTTCTGGACTGATTTGCCCTTCAGGCAGCTATGGCAGAAAAGGAGCTTCACTGGAGCTTCACTGGAAGCTATCACTGGAAAAGGACTTGGGGTCCTCTACAGCTTTGACATCCAGCAGGATGGTCAGCTACCTGCCATACATCTGAAGAGTGGAAAGAATAAGTAGTTGCAGTTCTGCTACTAAGGTGCTGGTAAACCCACAACGGCTCTGAGCTTTGCTTCCCTTGCAAATTGAGGGTGCTATTCTGCTTCTTTCAGTATTATTGGGAGAATCTTGTAGTGTGGTAAGTATAAAGTGCTCTGTAATGACAGGAACTGTGATTCTGTACCTTCTTACATTCCACAGTGCCCAGGCCCATGCTGTGTATATAATGATGCCTAACAATTCATGTTGGCATGTCCTCCTTTTTTCCTTCTAAGGAACAGAACATAAATGCTGCAAATCATGACTTGTATTCTATATTTCCAATGGATGCTGCTTAATTTTTCATTCATGTGTATGTTGTACATGAAAAATTACATGTGATTGGCTTGACATCATTAACTCATTTTAAGTGGCCAAGAAAGCACTAAATATGATGGTGCCTGGATACTGAGATGAGTAAATCATGTATCTCACAGGAACTGATGATCTAAAAACAAAATGTGCAGAGAAAGGAAGAGAAGCCACGTAAGAGCTTTAGAAGACGGATTAATTTGAGAGTGAAATCCCACCTGGTGCACACCAGGGGGACAGTTAATTAAAGCCTCTGTAGAAAGGACAGGAGTGGATCCCTAAGGCTGGCTGGAGGCTAAGCGAGGTAGAGCACGGTGCTCGTCATGCCCCTTGGTGGATGTGTCTGACTCCCAAGAGGGTTGTTCAGCGTCAATTTTTACCTGTCCAAAGACTCCACTTTTAACCCCAAGCCATCTCTCTTGAAAATGTCATCCTTTTGCACAGAGCCGAGAGTGTGTTAGGGCACCGATGCACACTCAATCGCATTACTAAAGGAACCACTCACAGTGAAAGGATTTGTCCAGAGAGGACTACCCTATAGAGCTGCTTCTGATGGAAGTAAGAGCCGTGTTGGCGCTATTAACTGCTATTCAATACCGATGGAGAGAGGACAGAAAGTCAAAACTGTTTTATTCACTTCTCTAAATTATCTTTCTCTCAATTAAAAACATTGGTGGCTGCTATTATTGTCTCCTTTTATGTTTCTTCTGTAGAATAATGATTCGCTGCCCTTTTGCTCCTTTTAGAGACAATTTCTTCCTTAATCAAAGGTCATGTAATGTGTCTTTCCTTATGACATTCACATAAATGACTTCATACTGTCCGTCCTGTTCTTCCCTTCAGAATGCTGTCCACTTTAACTCAATCTTGATTAATTCCCTCTTTTCCCAAAGAAAATATGGTGGTTTTCTGTGCCACTTTTGAATTCACTATTATATTCACCATCTTTATCTATTACATTCAGGGTATTGAATTTTATGATTATCACTTTTGCAATCTTCACAAAGTGATTTTTGATAACAAAATTGGAGTAAAGAACCTTTCCATATATGACTATAGGTAAGACTGTGCATAAATGAACCAAATTTAGTCACTGTTAACTATGGAAATAACTATAAGCAAATCACTTCAGCTTCCTAGATCTCAGGTAGATTATCTGTAAAGTGGAAATGTTGAACTGATTTTCGTCTCTTTCACCCACTGAAACATTGAGACCTGATAGACTGTCTCAGGTTTACTCTTTTGGTTTCGAAGCTTTGATTTGTTCTACGTTGTATAATTTAAGTGAGATGGTATGGAAATAGTAGCAGCCCCCTACATCACCAGAAATTATTTTATCATTTTTAAAGTATAGTCATTCATTTTCTCTAGAAAGATAACTTTGAGATATTACTAACTTTAGCATTAGCATTTACTTATTTAAAAATAAGTGGTGTTTAGTGGTTTATTTATGGATGCTCTACATATTACAATTATTGGCTCTGACAGAAATATGCTGTTTTCTATCCATTTAAACAGTTTGTTCTAATCAACCGTCCCTGAGTTTATTTTGATTATGAAGACTTTTCATGTCTTTCCACAAGATCTTAGCACTGCTCATTAAATTTAAGTAAGCATTTTCTGAAACAGAAATAATTTTTAGATTATTATAATCTCTTTTTAATTTCTTCTTAATTAAAAGTAGATTTTTCTTTCTGTGTTTTGTGTATTCCCAGTGTGCATAAATCTTAATTATAATATATAGTAATGTTTTTTTT